>CM074290.1:2956114-3141114 GCA_037194245.1 Opsariichthys bidens | reverse complement strand
TGTCTGTCTGTCTGACCATTTCTAGATGTCTTTCTATCCGTCTCTGACCATTTCTAGATGTCTTTCTATCTGTCTGTCTGTCTGTCTGTCTATCTATCTATCTGTCTGACCATTTCTAGATGTCTTTCTATCTGTCTATCCGTCTCTGACCATTTCTAGATGTCTTTCTATCTGTCTGTCTATCTATCTGTCTCTGACCATTTCTAGATGTCTTTCTATCTGTCTATCCGTCTCTGACCATTTCTGTCTGTCTGACCATTTCTAGATGTCTTTCTATCTGTCTCTGACCATTTCTAGATGTCTTTCTATCTGTCTGTCTGTCTGTCTATCTATCTATCTATCTGTCTCTGACCATTTCTAGATGTCTTTCTATCTGTCTATCCGTCTCTGACCATTTCTGTCTGTCTGACCATTTCTAGATGTCTTTCTATCTGTCTCTGACCATTTCTAGATGTCTTTCTATCTGTCTCTGACCATTTCTAGATGTCTTTCTATCTGTCTATCCGTCTCTGACCATTTCTGTCTGTCTGACCATTTCTAGATGTCTTTCTATCTGTCTCTGACCATTTCTAGATGTCTTTCTATCCGTCTATCAACTTGAACTATTTCAAACTGTTTCAAGTTTTTCTAGCTAATTTTCAAGCCAACTTAAAGTTTGTCTCGACGAACTTTTCTATCTAGTTCGGGTTTGTTGTGTTCTAAATACGAGAAGTTATTTTAAAACATTTAGATAGTGCTAACATATAAATAAATAAATAGCTTGATTTTGGTAAATGTTGAATTGATTGTTTACAAGAGATTATTCGTAACGAAAATGGTGAAATTATACACAAAGTAGTGTTTAGATTGTATTGTATTTTTTATTTATATAGCACCAATTTAATACAACATTAGTTGTCCCAAAGTGCTTCACAATGCCAAGAGAGAGCAAAAAAAATAAACATAACAAATAAAACACACACATTTAACATCACTCACCATCATTGAGATTTGGATTCAGAATGAATCAAATGTGATTTTAAAGATTTGATGGATCTCATAGCAACTGGGAGAGCGTTCCACAATTTAGGACCGGATTACTTTGTGTGTTTAGTAACGTTGAGATTACTTTGAATGCTTAATGGTTTTTAGACTAGCAGCATATAACCATAAAATACTTATACTATGAGTATACCATTAGTTGAATCATTTAACAGGGTTTATTGAGTTGCTCTGACTTCACCATGATACTTACACGGCAATAAAAACGACTGTTAGTTGTACTTGCAAAGTGATTTGAAAATGTTACACGAGTGATAATAGGCTTGTAACTTCTTAAAGTGATGTATACTGTTATTGAACTGAATTGTGTTGATTCAGTTCCATACTGATTTCAATAATATTTGTAGAAGCAATACATTTATTAGACATTTTAGTAAAGTGATTCGGCGGATAAAGGGCTTAATAGTAGTTTAAATCTAGTTCTTTTGGGTCAGTCCAGTAATTTAAGTGTAAATGAGATGCAAACCTTTATTCTTGCCTAATTGTCGGATGTTTTAGCTTGATGCTTAAACCGTCTGGATCAGGTTGAACATAAAGATTGTAGGTTCACATCCTAAATGAACGATCACTATCGAACTCTGGGTTATTCCAGCGGACAAAGTCATTCGTTTACCTGAAATCTGTTAAATGTATTCAAACTGGAGAAAGACATTTTGACGAAGTAAACCTGGGATATTGTTTTTTTATATATATATAAGTAGAATTAAACGGCTCATTGATTTTCACCATGTTTTCCATCTGTAGGTGAAGAATGACTGAATATAAGCTTGTGGTGGTGGGTGCTGGAGGCGTGGGCAAGAGCGCGCTCACCATCCAACTCATCCAGAACCACTTCGTGGATGAGTACGACCCAACCATAGAGGTGAGGCATGTGTACCGCTGTTTCTAGCGCTGTCAGGAAACTCACTTTCTCCTGCCACACAAAGCTGTGAAACTCACTCTTGTGTAAATATGCAAAAAATGTACTGCTGCAGATTCAACAGTGTGATCCAGTTATTCTGGTTTGATAGGAGGATACAGAGCGCCTTTGTTTCTTCCCTTTCACTTTTCTGGCGTAGCGTAATTTTTAAAAGCTCTGGCCGAAAAGCGTAGTTTGTTTTGTGGATGTTAATGTTTGTAGTCGTTTTGGAATAATGGAATTAAGCTTTTCATTTTCTTGACCGTATTTTGAGAGCCTGAACTTTTGAAAATGGGTTGCAAAGTGAAAGTATTTGTAAATGATATTATCGTATTTCTGTGAAGTACAAACGCATCCCTTTTCAATTAGGATTTTTATTTATACTCTTTCCTTGATTTTATTTTTATTCACCTTTTGAGTTTTTTTCCTGATTGTTTTCACTTTCATTCTGTTACAAAGAATCCATGAAATTTCATTTGATGAATTTTCTTGCGCTGTAAGGTGAGAATGGCGACGTCACGTGTTCCATTTAAGCGCGTAGTTTTTCTTTACAAAGTGCCAACTACTGGCAAGGTATGAATAACGGGGTTTTAGTCATTTTTGCAGAGTCATTTATATCTCATAAACTCACAATATTGAGAAAAGTCAGAATTATGAGATATAAACTGACAATATTGAGAAAAGTCAGAATTATGAGATATAAACTGACAATATTGAGAAAAGTCAGAATTATGAGATATAAACTCACAATATTGAGAAAAGTCAGAATTATGAGATATAAACTCACAATATTGAGAAAAGTCTGAATTATGAGATATAAACTCACAATATTGAGAAAAGTCAGAATTATGAGATATAAACTCACAATATTGAGAAAAGTCTGAATTATGAGATATAAAGTCACAATATTGAGAAAAGACAGAATTATGAGATATAAACTCACAATATTGAGAAAAGTCTGAATTATGAGATATAAACTCACAATATTGAGAAAAGTCTGAATTATGAGATATAAACTCACAATATTGAGAAAAGTCAGAATTATGAGATATAAACTCACAATATTGAGAAAAGTCAGAATTATGAGATATAAACTCACAATATTGAGAAAAGTCAGAATTATGAGATATAAACTCACAATATTGAGAAAAGACAGAATTATGAGATATAAACTCACAATATTGAGAAAAGTCTGAATTATGAGATATAAACTCACAATATTGAGAAAAGTCTGAATTATGAGATATAAACTCACAATATTGAGAAAAGTCAGAATTATGAGATATAAACTCACAATATTGAGAAAAGTCAGAATTATGAGATATAAACTGACAATATTGAGAAAAGTCAGAATTATGAGATATAAACTGACAATATTGAGAAAAGTCAGAATTATGAGATATAAACTCACAATATTGAGAAAAAGTCAGAATTATGAGATATAAACTCACAATATTGAGAAAAGTCTGAATTATGAGGTATAAACTCACAATATTGAGAAAAGTCAGAATTATGAGATATAAACTCACAATATTGAGAAAAGACAGAATTATGAGATATAAACTCACAATATTGAGAAAAGTCTGAATTATGAGATATAAAGTCACAATATTGAGAAAAGTCTGAATTATGAGATATAAACTCACAATATTGAGAAAAGTCTGAATTATGAGATATAAAGTCACAATATTGAGAAAAGTCTGAATTATGAGATATAAACTCACAATATTGAGAAAAGTCAGAATTATGAGATATAAACTCACAATATTGAGAAAAGTCAGAATTATGAGATATAAACTCACAATATTGAGAAAAGACAGAATTATGAGATATAAACTCACAATATTGAGAAAAGACAGAATTATGAGATATAAACTCACAATATTGAGAAAAGTCTGAATTATGAGAGATAAACTGACAATATTGAGAAAAGTCAGAATTATGAGATATAAACTGACAATATTGAGAAAAGTCAGAATTATGAGATATAAACTGACAATATTGAGAAAAGACAGAATTATGAGAAATAAACTGACAATATTGAGAAAAGTCTGAATTATGAGATATAAACTGACAATATTGAGAAAAGTCAGAATTATGAGATATAAACTCACAATATTGAGAAAAGTCAGAATTATGAGATATAAACTGACAATATTGAGAAAAGTCAGAATTATGAGATATAAACTGACAATATTGAGAAAAGTCAGAATTATGAGATATAAACTGACAATATTGAGAAAAGTCAGAATAATGAGATATAAACTGACAATATTGAGAAAAGACAGAATTATGAGAAATAAACTGACAATATTGAGAAAAGTCTGAATTATGAGATATAAACTGACAATATTGAGAAAAGTCAGAATTATGAGAAATAAACTGACAATATTGAGAAAAGTCTGAATTATGAGATATAAACTGACAATATTGAGAAAAGTCTGAATTATGAGATATAAACTCGCAATATTGAGAAAAGTCAGAATTATGAGATATAAACTCGCAATATTGAGAAAAGTCTGAATTATGAGATATAAACTCACAATATTGAGAAAAGTCTGAATTATGAGATATAAACTGACAATATTGAGAAAAGTCAGAATTATGAGATATAAACTCACAATATTGAGAAAAGACAGAATTATGAGATATAAACTCGTAATATTGAGAAAAGTCAGAATTATGAGATATAAACTCACAATATTGAGAAAAGTCAGAATTATGAGATATAAACTCACAATATTGAGAAAAGTCAGAATTATGAGATATAAACTGACAATATTGAGAAAAGTCTGAATTATGAGATATAAACTCACAATATTGAGAAAAGTCAGAATTATGAGATATAAACTCACAATATTGAGAAAAGTCAGAATTATGAGATATAAACTCGCAATATTGAGAAAAGTCAGAATTATGAGATATAAACTCACAATATTGAGAAAAGACAGAATTATGAGATATAAACTGACAATATTGAGAAAAGTCTGAATTATGAGATATAAACTGACAATATTGAGAAAAGTCTGAATTATGAGATATAAACTCGCAATATTGAGAAAAGTCAGAATTATGAGATATAAACTCACAATATTGAGAAAAGTCAGAATTATGAGATATAAACTCACAATATTGAGAAAAGTCAGAATTATGAGATATAAACTCACAATATTGAGAAAAGTCAGAATTATGAGATATAAACTCACAATATTGAGAAAAGTCAGAATTATGAGATATAAACTCACAATATTGAGAAAAGTCAGAATTATGAGATATAAACTCACAATATTGAGAAAAGTCAGAATTATGAGATATAAACTCGCAATATTGAGAAAAGTCAGAATTATGAGATATAAACTCGCAATATTGAGAAAAGACAGAATTATGAGATATAAACTCGCAATATTGAGAAAAGTCAGAATTATGAGATATAAACTCGCAATATTGAGAAAAGTCAGAATTATGAGATATAAACTCGCAATATTGAGAAAAGTCAGAATTATGAGATATAAACTCACAATATTGAGAAAAGTCAGAATTATGAGATATAAACTCACAATATTGAGAAAAGTCAGAATTATGAGATATAAACTCACAATATTGAGAAAAGACAGAATTATGAGATATAAACTCGCAATATTGAGAAAAGACAGAATTATGAGATATAAACTCGCAATATTGAGAAAAGTCAGAATTATGAGATATAAACTGACAATATTGAGAAAAGTCAGAATTATGAGATATAAACTGACAATATTGAGAAAAGTCTGAATTATGAGATATAAACTCACAATATTGAGAAAAGTCAGAATTATGAGATATAAACTCACAATATTGAGAAAAGTCAGAATTATGAGATATAAACTCGCAATATTGAGAAAAGTCAGAATTATGAGATATAAACTCACAATATTGAGAAAAGACAGAATTATGAGATATAAACTGACAATATTGAGAAAAGTCTGAATTATGAGATATAAACTGACAATATTGAGAAAAGTCTGAATTATGAGATATAAACTCGCAATATTGAGAAAAGTCAGAATTATGAGATATAAACTCACAATATTGAGAAAAGTCAGAATTATGAGATATAAACTCACAATATTGAGAAAAGTCAGAATTATGAGATATAAACTCACAATATTGAGAAAAGTCAGAATTATGAGATATAAACTCACAATATTGAGAAAAGTCAGAATTATGAGATATAAACTCACAATATTGAGAAAAGTCAGAATTATGAGATATAAACTCACAATATTGAGAAAAGTCAGAATTATGAGATATAAACTCGCAATATTGAGAAAAGTCAGAATTATGAGATATAAACTCGCAATATTGAGAAAAGACAGAATTATGAGATATAAACTCGCAATATTGAGAAAAGTCAGAATTATGAGATATAAACTCGCAATATTGAGAAAAGTCAGAATTATGAGATATAAACTCGCAATATTGAGAAAAGTCAGAATTATGAGATATAAACTCGCAATATTGAGAAAAGTCAGAATTATGAGATATAAACTCACAATATTGAGAAAAGTCAGAATTATGAGATATAAACTCACAATATTGAGAAAAGACAGAATTATGAGATATAAACTCGCAATATTGAGAAAAGACAGAATTATGAGATATAAACTCGCAATATTGAGAAAAGTCAGAATTATGAGATATAAACTCGCAATATTGAGAAAAGACAGAATTATGAGATATAAACTGACAATATTGAGAAAAGTCAGAATTATGAGATATAAACTCACAATATTGAGAAAAGACAGAATTATGAGATATAAACTCGTAATATTGAGAAAAGTCAGAATTATGAGATATAAACTCACAATATTGAGAAAAGTCAGAATTATGAGATATAAACTGACAATATTGAGAAAAGTCAGAATTATGAGATATAAACTCACAATATTGAGAAAAGTCAGAATTATGAGATATAAACTCACAATATTGAGAAAAGTCAGAATTATGAGATATAAACTGACAATATTGAGAAAAGTCAGAATTATGAGATATAAACTGACAATATTGAGAAAAGTCAGAATTATGAGATATGAACTCACAATATTGAGAAAAGACAGAATTATGAGATATAAACTGACAATATTGAGAAAAGTCAGAATTATGAGATATAAACTCACAATATTGAGAAAAGACAGAATTATGAGATATAAACTGACAATATTGAGAAAAGTCAGAATTATGAGATATAAACTCACAATATTGAGAAAAGTCAGAATTATGAGATATGAACTCACAATATTGAGAAAAGACAGAATTATGAGATATAAACTGACAATATTGAGAAAAGTCTGAATTATGAGATATAAACTCACAATATTGAGAAAAGTCAGAATTATGAGATATAAACTCGCAATATTGAGAAAAGTCTGAATTATGAGATATAAACTCACAATATTGAGAAAAGACAGAATTATGAGATATAAACTGACAATATTGAGAAAAGTCTGAATTATGAGATATAAACTCACAATATTGAGAAAAGACAGAATTATGAGATATAAACTGACAATATTGAGAAAAGTCTGAATTATGAGATATAAACTCACAATATTGAGAAAAGTCAGAATTATGAGATATAAACTCGCAATATTGAGAAAAGTCTGAATTATGAGATATAAACTCACAATATTGAGAAAAGTCTGAATTATGAGATATAAACTCACAATATTGAGAAAAGACAGAATTATGAGATATAAACTCGTAATATTGAGAAAAGTCAGAATTATGAGATATAAACTCACAATATTGAGAAAAGTCAGAATTATGAGATATAAACTGACAATATTGAGAAAAGTCAGAATTATGAGATATAAACTCACAATATTGAGAAAAGACAGAATTATGAGATATAAACTCGTAATATTGAGAAAAGTCAGAATTATGAGATATAAACTCACAATATTGAGAAAAGTCAGAATTATGAGATATAAACTGACAATATTGAGAAAAGTCAGAATTATGAGATCTAAACTGATAATATTGAGAAAAGTCAGAATTATGAGATATAAACTCACAATATTGAGAAAAGTCAGAATTATGAGATATAAACTCACAATATTGAGAAAAGTCAGAATTATGAGATATAAACTCACAATATTGAGAAAAGTCAGAATTATGAGATATAAACTGACAATATTGAGAAAAGTCAGAATTATGAGATCTAAACTGATAATATTGAGAAAAGTCAGAATTATGAGATATAAACTCACAATATTGAGAAAAGTCAGAATTATGAGATATAAACTCACAATATTGAGAAAAGTCAGAATTATGAGATATAAACTCACAATATTGAGAAAAGTCAGAATTATGAGATATAAACTGACAATATTGAGAAAAGTCAGAATTATGAGATATAAACTCACAATATTGAGAAAAGTCAGAATTATGAGATATAAACTCACAATATTGAGAAAAGTCAGAATTATATCTCATAATTTTGTCTTTTCTCAATATTGTCAGTTTAATCGATCTAATTGGTGTTTCAACAGATGTCTGTGATTGGCTGCAATGATAAACACTTCAAAACATGTTCTAAGACCTCTTTGATGCTCTTCACGGAGCACAGACGTCTGTTGAGCACGTGAATACAGTGGCCAATCAGAGATCTTTTATTCTCACGGTTGCGAACGCAAAGGCCGACTCCCATGAGGGGGTTTGGCATCACAAGGGCTTCGTTTTCCAGGCTGACCATTTAGGAACGTGACACAGATTTATCCCGCAAAGAATTCAACTGATCAGATGTCTCCTTCAAAATTTTAATGCGCCGTATGCATCAGTCCACGGTCCGTGAGCGTGACGCCTCAGGCTGAGACTAGGAGTATCGTCATACTGTGATAATTGACATTTCAGAAACGCTAGAGTTTGTGATTGTTCTACTGCTCCATTTCACTCGTGCAGGACTCCTACAGGAAGCAGGTGGTCATTGACGGGGAGACGTGTCTACTGGACATCTTGGACACTGCAGGTCAGGAAGAGTACAGCGCCATGAGGGACCAGTACATGAGGACAGGCGAGGGATTCCTTTGTGTCTTTGCCATCAATAACACCAAGTCCTTTGAGGACATTCACCACTACAGGTGAGGGTTGCGTGGAAAATTAATCCTGTGCACAATCAGGTCTGTAAAGGGTTAACTCTTCACGAACTCAATAATTGTAGAGGTGTAATAATCTATGTGCTTTTGCAGAGAGCAGATAAAGCGAGTTAAGGACTCTGAGGACGTCCCGATGGTCCTGGTGGGGAATAAGTGTGATCTTCCATCCCGCAGTGTGGACACCAAGCAGGCTCAGGATTTAGCACGTAGCTACGGCATTCCCTTCATAGAGACCTCAGCAAAAACGAGACAGGTATGGAAAACATGGATGGTCGTGTATTGAGTACGAGTTGGTAAACAAATCAATCAATCAAAATAAAACCAAAGTTTTGACCGTGACCGTTTAGATGTGCACCACTAATGTGATTTGATTTCAAATAATCGGATTAAGTGACACGAGCAGACCTCTTCACTCCCGTTTATTTAAATTGTTTTTGGTGATTCCACCTAAAACATCTCGGGGTGCGTTCACACTTGTCATGTTTGGTTGGATTAAAACAAACCCTGATCGCTCAGTTTGAACACATGTGAACGCTGCCATCAGAACCCTGGTGGGTCTCGCTCCGCTTCCAGACGAACTCTGGTGCGGTTCGGTTGATATACGAACGCGACACGGACCAAAGACTTGTGAACCAACCAAAAACAGGACGTGATGTCACGAGACGAGACGCTACAGGTCAGCTGATGTGAAGATCCAAAATGAGTCGAGGGCAAACGTGGAGCGACGAGGAGGTGAAGTTTCGGAGGAAATCCTGCTGCTGTTTTGAATGTTTTGAACATTTGATGAGCTCTTCGTGATTCTCAGCTGGTCAAAATAAAGCATAAAATGATGGCGTTTAATCCAGAACACAGCGTTGTTTTAATGTTCGGTAAGCGTCGCCAAATATACGTCATAAAAGCGACCAATCAGGTCGTGACCGTATCCCTGTGCCTTCGGTTCGGTGACTTAAAAATGCCAGTGTGAACGCTAAGAGGACCAGGACTATATGATTGACCAAACCAACCGAACTACAAGTGTGAACGCAGCCTCAGTTTTCAACCATCAATGTATTATTAAATTCACCTTGCTCAATGTCGTCAATGTACGGTTTACGAATCAACATCAGTGAACGTCAGAAGCACATGTGCGTGTGTCAGATTAAAGTGTTTGCAATGTATGTTTATTGCTTTTTTTTGTAAAAATCTGCACATGCCACAGTTTACTACGGTTTACTGGTGTTGCAACAACTCAATCGATTCTTATAACGATTGTATATTTGCTGTATTTTGATCACATCCGTAAACCTCAGTACTTGCATAGTGCTAAATTTTTATCCCAGTACTTCTGAGATAACATGAATGTTTGTGACGCAGAAATAATAATGCTGTGGTTGAAAAGACTATTTGTGAAGTTGTTTCATGCCTATACATGACAACTGCTCTCTCTGGCTCGGCCGCAGCACCATCTGAACGTTGGTGCGTTTTTGTGAAACGTTTAATAGTCACGGGAGAGTCGTTTCCATTTTAGGAGGTCGTGATCTAGTTTGCGATTTTTAATCTTTACCTCATGAAATCAATATTTCAATCAGGGTGCATTTAAACCCGGCCATTGCAAGACTTTTATTTTGATTGACTTATAGCTGTTTTAAAGACAAGAAATGAAAATTAACCGTTGCAGGGACCTTTTTTTTTTTTTTTTAATGCAATTATTTTAAGCCTTTATCTGCCCGAGTTCTCTTGTGCTGTAATTTACTCCATCTCCTGATCGTTTTGCGTAATCTCCTTTCCGTTTTCACCCAATATTAGCTGTGCTTGTTGCATTCAGGCAATTCAAATGTGTGGAATCGAACGACGTTGTCCAGTGCAATTGCCTCACACTGGTTTCATGCATGAGTTCATTCTGACGAGCTTTATGAATAATCAATCGGATGCACATCGCAGAATACTGCCTGGTCTCTCTTGGGTATTTGTCGTCATTTTTGTCTGATTTCGCCTCGAGATGAATTAATCTTTTAATGACAAAGAATGCAACTTTGATTGATCAAGGGTTCAATCAACTGGGGATATTAAACTTTTCTCTGTCATATTTTTAAAAAAATCAGGGCAGATGCTCTGTGCCTCTTCTGCAGTGCTCAAATCACAACTCCTTGTGGTGCTGGGGATTAATAAAGGCTTCTGAATTAATTTCTTCTCTTTCTGTTTCGAGCCACACATGCTACCCGCCGTCTGCAATACCCACAATTCCCTGTCTGGCTGGAATAGTTGTGTGTATTGATTTTAATTTCAGATTCACTTTATTTTCTGGTTATTTAAAATCCAGTGGTGTTCGGGGGCACGACTAAGGGTACGTTTACACGACGACGGTGTGCTAAACTCAGAAGTTTTTCCTTTCGCGCTCATGAAAAGTTCGGCAGTATTGCGGATTTGTGCGAACGACGCGCTGTGTTCATGCCGGGCCAGTAGTGAACACGTGATGTGACTGCATGACGTCACCGTTTTCACATTCGCGTTTTTGTTCACGCAAAGACGATAAATGTACTTTCAAAAGATCAAGTATTTAAAGATTTTGTTTTCAGTGCCTTTTCATTTGGGTTGTTGCAATAATGGCTATTTTTGGCATCCGTGATGGTTTTTTTTTTTTTTTTGCTTTTGTAAAGTTATGCCCTTCTCGTTTTACACTTTGTGCATGCGTGCACGACATTAAATAAGCTAGTGATAACATAATGTGTACCATGGTAATTTATACAGAAAAAAAAGACTGAATGTGAGAGATCGACTGAGCATGTGCGATTACCTGCATCATATATTCGTGAACAAAAAAAAAAAAAAGGTTGTGACGTCCAAGGATAACGTAACCTGTCTTCGCATTGACGTGTTGGTGGTCAGCTGAGTCTCAAAGTTAACGTTTTCAGCAGCTTGTTTCATTGCATCTGTTGTTGTTTAAATGCTCGCTCAAAGACAGACCCTCGCTGCCACCTTTGGACATAACCATGTAACTGCACCGACTGACAGCTTGTCTAAAACGTGCAGAGATGATTCGTTCTGCCCATATTGGTGACATAAAAGCGGAAAGTCTCTTGTCCCGCCAGATTTGAGGATCAGAACTAACTGTTATACATAAAACTATAACCCTATGATCTTATTGTCAGGTTTATGTGGACCCTTTTTTTACTTTCTCTTCCTGTTTCAACACCGTTTCATTGGTTACTGGATATGACTTCGATTTTATACATGTATTTTCCGGACTATAAGCCACAACTTTTTTTTTTTTTCCCACGCTTTGAACCTCGCGGCTTAAAGACGCGGCTAATAAATGGATTTTTCCCGCTTTCAAATTTTTCTCATTCAAAAAAAACATTGATGCATATGATGTTGAAGGCGCTTGGAAAAGGAAATGGAGCTGCTGCACGGGAGCTCGGTCGTAAAGAGTCGATGAGAAGACGTTGGCAGCGTGAGGAATTGACTCGGTGCAAAAAGACAGCTAAGGGGCCGTTCACGTATCGCGTCTTTTGCCGTGCGCCTACATGGGAAATGATGAATATGCGCGCGCATAAGACGCGATGTGCATTTCTCCGTGTCTTTTTCATGATGAGGGTGACAAAATGACTACCGTAATCAGAATGATGGGAAGTTTCGGCGCTCGATTTAACCTAAACCGTAAACGTGCCGCCAAAAAACTGAGCACATCACAGAATGTGAACGAACATTCGCGGCGTTGAGAGGTTTCAACTGTGCGGATCCGACCGAAAGCCGAAACAATCGCCACCGCGGAGAAGTTTGAGGATTTTTAGGGATTAAAAGCCTGTGTAAAGTTAATTCGTTTCAAAACCTCCGGCTTATTTATTCAAAATAATATATATATTTTTTTTAATTCAGTGGGTGCAGCTTATAGTCCGGAAATTACTGTATGTGTGTGCAGGGCTGGGTTACTTTTACTTTCACTACAGAATACGAAATGCATGCTTTAAAAAGTCATTTGTAACGTATTTCGTTACATTTATTCAAGTTTAGTCACTTAATCTAAATACTTTAGAATACTTTGGAATACTAATAAGTGTGAAACCAACACAAAAAAGATCATTGTGAGTTTTTAGCTCACAATTCTGACTTTTTCCCTCTGAATTGAGTGATATAAAGTTGCAATTCTGAGTTATAAAGTCAGAATTATGAGAAATAAACTCACAATATTGAGAAAAGTCAAAAATATGAGATATAAACTCACATACAAAATTCACAATTGCAAGAAAAAAAGTCATTATTGCAAGTTTATATCTCCCAATTCTGACTTCTTAGAAAAAGAAATGAAAATGCACGACAAATTCAGAGAATCACCAATCGCTGTTTAAATGACATTAAAACTCAAAGTAATCACTTTGGTAATCTAAAACACTTTTCAGATGGAACTGTAATCTGATTACCACCCATTTAAAATGAAATACAGTCACTCACATGTTGTATTTTAAATACGAAACTAAGTTACTTGTATTTCGTTACTCCCCAACCCTGTGTGTGTGTGTATTGAAGCGACAGTGGATTCCAGAATCCAAAGATAATTTCGTGATAAATCACTCAAAATATATATATGTCGACGCGGCAGTGGAATCCAGAATCCACCCCTTCAGTATATATGGTCATAATACCATACATTGTGCTATTGAGCCACTCAAAATGACCTTCGCTATTTGTCAAATCTCGAGTTTTCTGTTGGTCGTTGAAGTCGTGAGTTGTGTAAACGCCCCTAAATGAGAAGCCCTTAAGTGCGCGGATGCTGGGGGGGGGGGAAACACCACTGTTAATTGAGCCAGCACTATGTGGGACGACTTCATACTTTCACTAGATTCCTTCAATCCAATTGCGACTGTTTTCCCGTCTCAGAAATGACGGCTGTGCGTTCCTTAACACTGAAGGGAGTTGTGTTTTGCACTGCAGAGAGTGGAAGATGCCTTTTATACTCTGGTACGGGAGATCAGGCAATACCGGCTAAGAAAACTCAATAAAGAAGAAAAGACGACACAATGCATCAAGCTTAAAAAATGTGTTTTGATGTGAGAGGGGTAAGTCTGAAGCGCTGCCCATCTGCAGTCCAGGTGTTGGGTACGACATCTGCTGTACACCTTTTTCTTTTTCTCTCTCTCTCTCTCTCCCTTCTTGGGTGAATCTCACAAAAGCTGTCAAAGAAATATCTGGCTCATATTTCACCCCAAAATTGTACCATTTAATTTAAAGCCCATTTTTAGGGCCGTTAAAGTGTTCGTTAAACCCAAAAATGAAAATTGTCGTCATTTTTCTCGCCTTCATGTCATTCCAAACCTAAAAGACTTTTGTTCATCTAGAGAACCGAGATGAAGATGTTTGCAACAATTACAACAGAAATCTCTCAGACTTCAGTACACTGAATTTAATGCAAAGGAGTTATTTTTCAGAAATGAATTGGTTTATTTTTTTTGTGTGTGTTTTTGTCCTGAAATGAAGATAAATTTTTTTTTTTTTTTTTTTTTTTTTTAAATATTTATTAACTTGCAATATTTGTTGTACTGAGTTTAATTAATGCAGATTTTTGATGACGAGCATTTTATGTTTATTGATTTTGTTTGATCGGGGAAAGTGTGCTTGACTCAATGCAAAAAAAAAGTTTTATATCGAAATGATATATTTGTTCGCGTTTGGGATGAAATATGACTGACTTTGCGATTCACACACTTGTTCATTTCTTTTACTCTCTCGACTCTTCTTTCAGGAAGGGTTCGGTGAACGCGGTCTTTTTAACACTGACATGAGACCGGTTTTAATGTTACTGTGACTAACGTTTGGAAAACGGCAGCAAAAGATCTGTGAAATCATCACCTGAACTTCTTGTTTTCTCTCTCTTGTTTTGAAGGGCGTGGACGACGCGTTTTACACTTTAGTCCGAGAAATCCGGAAACACAAGGAGAAGATGAGCAAAGAGGGCAAGAAGAAAAAGAAGAAATCCAAAACAAAATGTGTATTAATGTGAACAAACCTTTCCTGTCGATATGGACTCAAAAAAGAAAAGAAAGTTCCACAACTGCATTTTGTACATTTACACTAAATTATTAGCCTCTTCAGAATACAAAATGGATCCGCTATTCTACTTGCTCTCTTAAAAGAAATAAGCTTTACTTCTCGTTCGGTGCCAGTTGCCCCAAAGTGTTGGTCCCTTGACCCCTCGAGTGGCTTATTTTATTGGGTGGGCTGTTAGAACTGGTTTTATTTTGCGGTTGGTTTATCTAGAGTAGTTTTATAAAGGTGTGAGCATAAAAGCATTCTTTTGGTGCGCTAACCGTGTCTCTGAAATTTGCATGCGAGTCACTTGATTTCACAGGAACTGAACCTTTGAGGACCAACACTTTCTGGGGGGCGTTTTGATACATTATCACTGTGTATGACCTGCCTTTGGATGTCCCAGACCTCCAAAAACCACCTGCATGTGAACTTCCATTGTAGTCCGATTAACACGCCCTCTCTAAAGCCGTGTGTGTGTGTGTGTGTGTGGTGAGATCTTAACCACGTTAACCTTATTTCCCTGTTTGCATGCTGTGTTCTGTTCTTTAAACCTCCGGGGAACGGTAATGCGTCGAATACTGTAAAATAGCCACCGTTTGAGAGGATCTGCTCAACTAGCCATTATCAATTTCTTATATTTTCAATTAAGCGAAACAACTGTTTGCCCAGTTGGTCATTTGGCGAGAGCAACTCCATCTAAACTCTACAATTTCTCAGTGCACAGGATTGTGTTAAAGGAAAAATGTACGGTAACAAAAAAGTGATTGGGCTCTAAAATTGTGGGAAAGCAATTGCAGCATTATAATAAAGACATGGAGTGGTCATTTGTACTTTATCGAACGCTATACAGAAATGCAAAGCTGCAGCTGACCAATCACAATCAAGTATTCCAGAGCGTTGCATAATAACGATTCAAATCTTTCCAGTCAGGATCTACACTAGTGAACGCCTCACTTCTGCATTCAGGAGAGGCTTTGTATCGCGTCTGAATAATTACCCTCTGGTGCCCAGCCAAACTGCGCCTTAGAATCTGAATAATTACATGGAAATGTTTTTTTGCGAAGGTTTTCAAATTGAAAACAGAACTTTTTTTATGCGTTTTGGCCGTTCGTTTATTTGACGACGCGGCCTGAAAACAAACTTTTCGATTAGTACAAAGTCATTTGAGAACGATGCTGGAGCTGATTCGGTGTTTGTGACGTCGCCGCCTACTGGCCTGGCGGAAGAATGCAGCGTTTGTAACGGGAAAACGCAAAGGAAAAGCTTCTCCTTTTTCTAGTACGTCATTGTCGTGTGAACGTACCCAGAGTTTAGATTAGCAATCGTAATGTACCGCTAGTTATTTTGATGCAAATGTATGTGGAAAAAGGAATAAAACGAATGCCTTGTTCCTTTCTGCTGCCATCAACCATCATTACTCTGGTTCTGGAAGCCCTTTTAGGCTGCGTTCACACTTGTAGTTCGGTTGGTTTGGTCCGGACAAAAACAATAGTCCTGGTCCGCTTCGCGTTCACACTGGCATTTTTAAGTCACCGAACCGAAGGCACAGGGATACGCTCACGACCTGATCGGTCGTATATTTGGCGACGCTTACCGAACATTAAAACAACGCTGTGTTCTGGATTAAACGCCATCATTTCATGCTTTATTTTGACCAGCTGAGAATCACGAAGAGCTCATCAAATGTTCAAAACATTCAGAACAGCAGCAGGATTTCCTCCGAAACTTCACCTCCTCGTCGCTCCACGTTTGCCCTCGACTCATTTTGGATCTTCACATCAGCTGACCTGCAGCGTCTCGTCTCGTGACATCACGTCCTGTTTTTGTTCGGTTCACACGTCTTTGGTCCGTGTCGCGTTCATATATCAACCGAACCGCACCAGAGTTCGTCTGGAAGCGGAGCGAGACCCATCTTTTGAGCGCTTGTTTGGTGCGCACCAGGGTTCACATGTGTTCAAACTGAGCGATCAGGGTTCGCTTTAATCCAACCGAACTTGACAAGTGTGAACGCACCCGTAAAATTGATTCGACGCTTTCTAATCGAGCTCATACTTCTCAAAGAGTCGGTCGTGATCTAGTACACTACGGTGAAATGTGGTTCTAGCTCCGAGGGCAAATTTTCAGCCATCACTCAAACCAAAGAGAGTGATCATAAAGAGTCCTTTTGTGTGGCATTACTTGCGACGTCATTTCTAGGAGATTTTCCCCATGCAGAACGTTGCTTTAAAATCTTGGCTGAGCTGTTGACCATGAACTAGTTTTGCTTTTCTGATCGTTTGACTGTATGACTAATACCAAGAAATGCTAAATAAATCAGGACGTCCGCTCTTATGCAAAGTCAAAAGTGTTTTAAGTGATTTCTGTTCCCTTTTCAAGGTCTTCATTCGTTTGATAGTCGCCTGTAACGCGTCATTAGATATTTCTCGAATCATGTTCCGTCTGTGTGCCAATTGCAAATGTTGATAAAATGGTTCATGTATATACCGTATGGACCTTGTTTTAACAGCCTTTGTACGGTTGTGATAAGAAAGATGAATATTTTGTAAATTGTGCTTATTTTTTTTGGTTTAATGAATTGAATGACTCTTAATTGCGATTTAAGGGTCTCGCGGTAACGTCTGAGAAAGTGCCGATCTGAGGTCGTCTTCTGCCTGTGTTTTGGTGAATGTGATTTTATTAGGATGGAAAACGCTGTTCTCAGATCAGCACGGTTTTATAACGCAACCCAATCATGTTTTTCCCCATTAATCTCAAGTCTTATTTAATGTGTAATTAAAACAAGTACATAAAACCCACAGGAGAGTCTGCGTTTGTTTGTTTTTAACTTTGTACGAGTTGCGTTAATGGCACGAAATGGACATAAAATCTCAGAGCGCACCCAAACAGAGAAATGTTTTCTGCATTGTGGCCTTTTATTGACCGTTAAAGGGATGGTTCATGCAAAAATAAAAATCATCCCATGATTTATTGCTCCCCCTCCGGTTTATGACTTTTGACGAGTGGTTCTTTTAAATGATCTCTTGCTCGTCTGAGCTTTATAATGGTGGCGAAGGGGGTGTGAGATTTTGAAACCGAAGAAAGGTCATCCATTCATCATGAAGGTAACGGGATTATTATTAAAGGCCTTCAGAGGGCGGAGCGATGCGTTTTTGTAAGGGAAATATATTTAAAACTTTACAAACCACAATAACTAGGTTCCGGTGAACGGTTGTGTGCATCGGCCTCATGTCAAGAGTCACATCTGACGCTGTGAATGACGGAGGAGTAGCGTAAGCTTGGACGCCTCTCGTGATTTCAAAAAAAAAAGGGGTTTGGGGAACAAACTGGAGCTCATTTTGATTCAAAATCTTCTGACTTTTTAAACTTTTAACTCATGCTTTTGCGTTTGTCCATGTGTCAGATGATTCTCTCTCCGTAGCTCGTCGCATATTGCATCTACCTGAGGTTAGTTATTATAGTTTGTAAAATTTTAAATATGAATTTTTTTTTTAATTTAATTAATTTTTTTAGCTTTATTTTATTTTTTTTAACTTTATTAGCCACTGGAGCCGTATGAATTGCTTTTATGATGAATGGATGCACCATAACTAAGATGGCTTGAGGGTGAGTAAATCATGGATCGTTTTCATTTTTGGGTGATTCTTAAAACTTTCCTTTTGGGAATTTTATTTTTTTTTTTCTTCGTTTGTTTGTTTAACTAACCACCTTATGCTCCCCAAAGTGGCATTGGATCAAAAATAGAATAATAATTCTTTAATATTGTCAGATATTACAATTCAAAACTTTGAACTTTGACACCTTTTCTAACATTGTAACTGTCACCTTTGGTCAATTTATTGCATCCTAATTTAAAAAAAAAAAAAAAAAAAAAATCTTGCACCTACTAATAGTAAACGTTTAATTTGCATATAGTGTTTCCCAAGCTCAAGCATGCTTTACCAAGTACAACAAATAATCAACATGAGGTAACAAGTAAATGGACGATGGACATTTGCCCTGGATAATGCCCTCGAAAGATGGAAACATTACGTTGTGTTTCAACAACCACAAAAACCTGCTAAACCTTTGGAGATTGATGTGTATATTTAGGTTCATGTGATGCATGTCTCTTATGAGCCACAGAGTGGCAGTGTCCTCTCATGCCACCATAGAATAGTTTCTCAGACAGGCTTCTGTATTGTCATCCTAACAGAATTAAAATTACAGGCACTCTCAATAACTCCCTGATTTAATCCAGGGCACGGTATCATTTCTTCGGCATAATTACATTCACCATGTGAAATTAAATATCGAGCTTGCCGTGGAGTCGAGACCTGCCTTTGTCTCTGGTGCCGAGATGAATGGGTTGTTCCATATTGGTTTAGCTGCAGGCGAAAAGGACACGATTCATAGGATGAGCCGTTCGCCATTAATAATGCATTTTTTTAAATGTGATTGCGGAGTTCGGATGTCTTAGTTTTTACCAAAATATACATGAATGTGTCTGAATAAAACTGGACCGCAGCTCCCATCGTTTTGTTTTTTTAAAATGTATTTTTGTCACTGCATTTAAATCAAGGTAAAGGTATCTGGCCGAGGAAACCGAGGGCTTTTGGCAACACTTTACTATAAGGTTTAATTAGTATATTATATTGAACTGATAATAAACTTCCTACAGCATGTATTAAACACAACTTTGGAGTTTAAAATCCCCATTGGCTTATATTTGTTAACATGAACAAATAAACTGACTATGAGCCTATATGTATATTCTATAGCATTTATTAAACATTAGAAGGATGTAATTGTTCATGTTACCTCATGCATTAACTAAAGTTAAAAAAAAAAGACTGTTTTACTGAATTTTTTTGATCCTTCTTGGCAGATTTCATTTGCCTTATAAGTACTATTCGTTTGAATTCATACTTTTTAATGATTTGGAATAGTGAATCATAATTATGATGTAAAAAGTCAAAATTATGACATACTAAGTCACAGTTCTGAGTTAAAAAAAAGTCAAGATTATGACATATTGTCGTTATAATGAGATTCAAAATCAATTGAAGCCTGAAACCCCCTTAGCTGTTATAAATTCACTGTGAACCACATCTTCTCAGGGCTTATTGCTTTTATTAAACAGTTACTGTGTATTAAAGCCAACAAATATGTATCAATGCAACTTTCAAGTAAAAAACAAAACAAAAACAGTCCCTGACAGTGAACAGCAACAGAAGCTACATTTATTACTCCATTAGATGGCGGCAAAGACTGTGTTCATGAGTGAGTCATATATGGAAACTGAGCGCTGTCAGTGTCAGCAGGGCACGGGAAAACCCATTCAATGTTAAAAGCACGGGATCGCGGTGGCCATTCCAACAGGTTTTTTATTATGATCATAGGCCTGACCTGAAGGAAAATGCTGAATCCAGGTAATGCACTCGGTGTCACGTCATCACCAGCAGAGTCGAGGAGTAACGAAAGACAAGTAACTTAGTTTTGTATTTAAAATACAAAATGTGAGTGACTGTGTTTGATGTTAAATGGGTGGTAATCAGATTACAGTTCCATCTGAAAAGTGTTTTAGATTACCAAAGTGATTACTTTGAGTTTTAATGTCATTTAAACATGAATGTAAACATTACTGGATGATCCACGACTGTTTTCATGTTTGAGTCCCTTGTAATTGTAAAAAATGGTAATTACAACTTTTTATCTCACAATTCAACTTTTTTTTCCCTGGAAATTGCGAGTTTGAATCTCACAATTCTGATTTTTTTTTTTTTTTTTTTTTTTTTTTTCAAAAATCCAAGATTTAAACTCACAACTGCGTTTTATAAAATCAGAATTGGAAGATATAAATTCATAATTGCACGTTATAAAGTCAGAATTACATGATGATAACTTGCAATGCCGACTTTTTTTCTTGCAATTACGAGTTTATATCTCAACTTCTTTGCTTGCAATTCTGACTTTTCTTATATATCTCATAATTCTGACTTTTCTCAATATTGTCAGTTTATATCTCATAATTCTGACTTTTCTCAATATTGTGAGTTTATATCTCATAATTTTGACTTTTCTCAATATTGTGAGTTTATATCTCATAATTCTGACTTTTCTCAATATTGTGAGTTTATATCTCATAATTCTGACTTTTCTCAATATTGTGAGTTTATATCTCATAATTCTGACTTTTCTCAATATTGTGAGTTTATATCTCATAATTCTGACTTTTCTCAATATTGCGAGTTTATATCTCATAATTCTGACTTTTCTCAATATTGTCAGTTTATATCTCATAATTCTGACTTTTCTCAATATTGTGAGTTTATATCTCATAATTCTGACTTTTCTCAATATTGCGAGTTTATATCTCATAATTCTGACTTTTCTCAATATTGTGAGTTTATATCTCATAATTCTGACTTTTATCAATATTGTGAGTTTATATCTCATAATTCTGACTTTTCTCAATATTGTGAGTTTATATCTCATAATTCTGACTTTTCTCAATATTGTGAGTTTATATCTCATAATTCTGACTTTTATCAATATTGTCAGTTTATATCTCATAATTCTGACTTTTCTCAATATTGTCAGTTTATATCTCATAATTCTGACTTTTCTCAATATTGCGAGTTTATATCTCATAATTCTGACTTTTATCAATATTGTCAGTTTATATCTCATAATTCTGACTTTTATCAATATTGTCAGTTTATATCTCATAATTCTGACTTTTCTCAATATTGTGAGTTTATATCTCATAATTCTGACTTTTCTCAATATTGTGAGTTTATATCTCATAATTCTGACTTTTCTCAATATTGTCAGTTTATATCTCATAATTCTGACTTTTCTCAATATTGTCAGTTTATATCTCATAATTCTGACTTTTTTCAATATTGCGAGTTTATATCTCATAATTCTGAATTCTCTCAATATTGTGAGTTTATATCTCATAATTCTGACTTTTATCAATATTGTCAGTTTATATCTCATAATTCTGACTTTTCTCAATATTGTGAGTTTATATCTCATAATTCTGACTTTTCTCAATATTGTGAGTTTATATCTCATAATTCTGACTTTTATCAATATTGTCAGTTTATATCTCATAATTCTGACTTTTCTCAATATTGTCAGTTTATATCTCATAATTCTGACTTTTCTCAATATTGCGAGTTTATATCTCATAATTCTGACTTTTATCAATATTGTCAGTTTATATCTCATAATTCTGACTTTTCTCAATATTGTCAGTTTATATCTCATAATTCTGACTTTTCTCAATATTGTCAGTTTATATCTCATAATTCTGACTTTTCTCAATATTGTGAGTTTATATCTCATAATTCTGACTTTTATCAATATTGTCAGTTTATATCTCATAATTCTGACTTTTCTCAATATTGTCAGTTTATATCTCATAATTCTGACTTTTCTCAATATTGTCAGTTTATATCTCATAATTCTGACTTTTCTCAATATTGTCAGTTTATATCTCATAATTCTGACTTTTCTCAATATTGCGAGTTTATATCTCATAATTCTGACTTTTTTCAATATTGCGAGTTTATATCTCATAATTCTGAATTCTCTCAATATTGTCAGTTTATATCTCATAATTCTGACTTTTCTCAATATTGTGAGTTTATATCTCATAATTCTGACTTTTCTCAATATTGTCAGTTTATATCTCATAATTCTGACTTTTCTCAATATTGTGAGTTTATATCTCATAATTCTGACTTTTCTCAATATTGCGAGTTTATATCTCATAATTCTGACTTTTCTCAATATTGTGAGTTTATATCTCATAATTCTGACTTTTCTCAATATTGCGAGTTTATATCTCATAATTCTGAATTCTCTCAATATTGTCAGTTTATATCTCATAATTCTGACTTTTCTCAATATTGTCAGTTTATATCTCATAATTCTGACTTTTCTCAATATTGTCAGTTTATATCTCATAATTCTGACTTTTCTCAATATTGTCAGTTTATATCTCATAATTCTGACTTTTTTCAATATTGCGAGTTTATATCTCATAATTCTGAATTCTCTCAATATTGCGAGTTTATATCTCATAATTCTGACTTTTCTCAATATTGTCAGTTTATATCTCATAATTCTGACTTTTATCAATATTGTCAGTTTATATCTCATAATTCTGACTTTTCTCAATATTGTGAGTTTATATCTCATAATTCTGACTTTTCTCAATATTGCGAGTTTATATCTCATAATTCTGACTTTTATCAATATTGTGAGTTTATATCTCATAATTCTGACTTTTCTCAATATTGTGAGTTTATATCTCATAATTCTGACTTTTCTCAATATTGTCAGTTTATATCTCATAATTCTGACTTTTCTCAATATTGTCAGTTTATATCTCATAATTCTGACTTTTCTCAATATTGTGAGTTTATATCTCATAATTCTGACTTTTCTCAATATTGTGAGTTTATATCTCATAATTCTGACTTTTCTCAATATTGTCAGTTTATATCTCATAATTCTGACTTTTCTCAATATTGTGAGTTTATATCTCATAATTCTGACTTTTATCAATATTGTCAGTTTATATCTCATAATTCTGACTTTTCTCAATATTGTCAGTTTATATCTCATAATTCTGACTTTTCTCAATATTGTGAGTTTATATCTCATAATTCTGACTTTTCTCAATATTGTCAGTTTATATCTCATAATTCTGACTTTTCTCAATATTGTGAGTTTATATCTCATAATTCTGACTTTTCTCAATATTGCGAGTTTATATCTCATAATTCTGAATTCTCTCAATATTGTCAGTTTATATCTCATAATTCTGACTTTTCTCAATATTGTCAGTTTATATCTCATAATTCTGAATTCTCTCAATATTGTCAGTTTATATCTCATAATTCTGACTTTTCTCAATATTGTCAGTTTATATCTCATAATTCTGACTTTTCTCAATATTGTCAGTTTATATCTCATAATTCTGACTTTTTTCAATATTGCGAGTTTATATCTCATAATTCTGAATTCTCTCAATATTGTGAGTTTATATCTCATAATTCTGACTTTTCTCAATATTGTCAGTTTATATCTCATAATTCTGACTTTTCTCAATATTGTCAGTTTATATCTCATAATTCTGACTTTTTTCAATATTGCGAGTTTATATCTCATAATTCTGAATTCTCTCAATATTGTGAGTTTATATCTCATAATTCTGACTTTTCTCAATATTGTGAGTTTATATCTCATAATTCTGACTTTTATCAATATTGTCAGTTTATATCTCATAATTCTGACTTTTCTCAATATTGTGAGTTTATATCTCATAATTCTGACTTTTCTCAATATTGTGAGTTTATATCTCATAATTCTGACTTTTCTCAATATTGTCAGTTTATATCTCATAATTCTGACTTTTTTCAATATTGCGAGTTTATATCTCATAATTCTGACTTTTCTCAATATTGTGAGTTTATATCTCATAATTCTGACTTTTCTCAATATTGTGAGTTTATATCTCATAATTCTGACTTTTATCAATATTGTCAGTTTATATCTCATAATTCTGACTTTTCTCAATATTGCGAGTTTATATCTCATAATTCTGAATTCTCTCAATATTGTCAGTTTATATCTCATAATTCTGACTTTTCTCAATATTGTCAGTTTATATCTCATAATTCTGACTTTTCTCAGTATTGTCAGTTTATATCTCATAATTCTGACTTTTCTCAATATTGTCAGTTTATATCTCATAATTCTGACTTTTTTCAATATTGCGAGTTTATATCTCATAATTCTGAATTCTCTCAATATTGCGAGTTTATATCTCATAATTCTGACTTTTCTCAATATTGTCAGTTTATATCTCATAATTCTGACTTTTATCAATATTGTCAGTTTATATCTCATAATTCTGACTTTTTTCAATATTGCGAGTTTATATCTCATAATTCTGACTTTTCTCAATATTGTCAGTTTATATCTCATAATTCTGACTTTTTTCAATATTGCGAGTTTATATCTCATAATTCTGAATTCTCTCAATATTGCGAGTTTATAATATCTCATAATTCTGACTTTTCTCAATATTGTGAGTTTATATCTCATAATTCTGACTTTTCTCAATATTGTGAGTTTATATCTCATAATTCTGAATTTTCTCAATATTGCGAGTTTATATCTCATAATTCTGACTTTTCTCAATATTGTCAGTTTATATCTCATAATTCTGACTTTTCTCAATATTGTCAGTTTATATCTCATAATTCTGACTTTTTTCAATATTGCGAGTTTATATCTCATAATTCTGAATTCTCTCAATATTGCGAGTTTATATCTCATAATTCTGACTTTTCTCAATATTGCGAGTTTATATCTCATAATTCTGACTTTTCTCAATATTGTGAGTTTATATCTCATAATTCTGACTTTTCTCAATATTGTGAGTTTATATCTCATAATTCTGAATTTTCTCAATATTGCGAGTTTATATCTCATAATTCTGACTTTTCTCAATATTGTCAGTTTATATCACATAATTCTGACTTTTCTCAATATTGTGAGTTTATATCTCATAATTCTGAATTCTCTCAATATTGCGAGTTTATATCTCATAATTCTGACTTTTCTCAATATTGCGAGTTTATATCTCATAATTCTGACTTTTCTCAATATTGTGAGTTTATATCTCATAATTCTGACTTTTCTCAATATTGTGAGTTTATATCTCATAATTCTGAATTTTCTCAATATTGTGAGTTTATATCTCATAATTCTGACTTTTCTCAATATTGTCAGTTTATATCTCATAATTCTGACTTTTCTCAATATTGTGAGTTTATATCTCATAATTCTGACTTTTCTCAATATCGTGAGTTTATATCTCATAATTCTGACTTTTCTCAATATTGTGAGTTTATATCACATAATTCTGACTTTTCTCAATATTGTCAGTTTATATCTCATAATTCTGGCTTTTCTCAATATTGTCAGTTTATATCTCATAATTCTGAATTTTCTCCATATTGTGAGTTTATATCTCAGAATTTTGATTTTATAACTTTGACAATTGCAACTTTATATCATGCAATTCTGAGGGAAAAAGTCAGAATTGTGAGGTAAAAACTCACAATGACCTTTTTTGTGTTTGTTTCACACTTATTAGTATTCCAAAGTATTCTAAAGTATTTAGATGAAGTGACTAAACTTGAGTAATGTAACGAAATACGTTACAAATGACTTTTTAAAGCATGTATTTTGTAATTTGTAGTGAAATACATTTTTAAAGTGACACACCCAGCCCTGATCACCACGTGGACTGTCACTTTGTTGTTGTTTTCAATCTGTCACATGTTCCTTTGTTTGAATTTCCCGCCACAATCAGTTACCATGGACACCCCACTAATCACCACAGCTGTTTTTATTCCCCATGTTCTCTGTTCTGTTTGATCTTCATGGTCTGGTATTGTACGTCTATACGTCGGTTGTGTTCCCCTGTCTCCAATGGATTTACCTGTTCGGATTATTAACGTTTACTTGTTTATCTAATCTTCCTCTTCGTGAGATCTACGCGGCCACACCCTGACACTCGGTCACTCCATATCTCTCTCACATTAAGCAGTAAGCTTCAATGAACAAAATCAATAGAGAGCAAACGGTAACACTTTACAATCAGGTTCATTAGTTAACATGAGCTAAAATTGAACTGCACTTCTACCGCATTTATTAATCTCGGTTAATGTTAATTTCAACATTTACTAATACATTATTAAAATCTTGTAATGCAATGAACAGCTGTGTTTTCATCAACTAACATTAAGAAAGATTAGTCAATACAGTAACAAATGGTTAGTTCATGTTAGTTAATGCACACAACCTTATTGTAAAGTGTTACCGCACAAACATATCTTTACGTTGCTGAGACAGATGCAGCAACAGCTGTATGTTTTCTGGAATTTTACAACTGCTTTGAACACGTCTCAGCCAATCAGAATCAAGGGCCGGAACTCACTACTTCTAATAATCAATTGAAATTATGACGTTAAAATTGAGATAAACAGTCATAATAATGACATTGTGAAATAGTGACACTTATCTCATAGTTCTGACTTAATATGTCATAATTTTGACTTTTTATCTCGTATGTCATATATTTGCTTTTGTCATCATTTTATATTTGATTATATTTCTCATAATCATATCTTATGATTGCATTACAAGTAACTTGAGTTACATTTTCAAGTAACTCAATTTTTTTTCAATTTACAATAAAATATCAGTTATTTTTCATATTTATTGGCCGACAGCTCCTGTCCTGTTCGTGTCGAGAGAAATGAACTGTATCTCACTTGTGCGAAAACATTCCGTTTTCCTCAAAACGAATAAAAACAGTCAAAAATGCAATCTCAGAATATTATGCAAGCCTTTAATTATTAACTATATTAAATTACACAAATATACATTATGCATTTAATCTCACTTTATTAACCGATGTCTTTGCTGCCCACCTTCAACGATCCAATTCAACCACACTAATGATAAGCAATAATTACTTTAGATTAGATTTAGAAATAACTTCCTATTCTTCTTTAATCCAGAGTGGCAGCAGCTGAAAGGTTTGTCTGAGCATATATATATATATATATATAAATCAGTCCCTCCTGAAAAACGCGGGATTTTTTTGTGATTGTTGCGGGCAAAAATCTTTGATTATGCGACACGTTTTCTTAAAAAACGCAATGGAATATGCGGGATATTTTTGCAATTTTATGCGATGAAATTGCGGGAACTTGCAAAAACTGCGGTTTATAAATATGCAGACTTTGGCTGATTATGCATGAAATCAAGCGATCGCATAATCGCGTTTTTCTGGAGGGATTGATATATATATACATGCATGCATACATACGTATGTACGTACGTGTGTGTATATATATATATGTATATGTGTGTATATATGTGTATATATGTATATGTATATGTGTGTATATACATTTGTGTGTATGTATATGTGTATATATATATATGTATGTATATGTGTATATATATGTATATGTACAGTACTGTGCAAAAGTTTTAGGCAGGTGTGAAAAAATGCTGTAAAGTAAGAATGCTTTCAAAAAGAAACTTGGTAATAGATTATATTTATCAATTAACAAAATGCAAAGTGAGTGAACAGAAGAAAAATCTAAATCAAATCCATATTTGGTGTGACCACCCTTTACCTTCAAAACAGCATCAATTCTTCAAGGTACACTTGCACAAAGTCAGGGATTTTGTAGGCATATAGTTAGGTGTATGATTAAACAATTATACCAAACAGGTGCTAATGATCATCAATTCAATATGTAGGTTGAAACACAATCATTAACTGAAACAGAAACAGCTGTGTAGGAGGAATAAAACTGGGTGAGGAACAGCCAAACTCAGCTAACAAGGTGAGGTTGCTGAAGACAGTTTACTGTCAAAAGTCATACACCATGGCAAGACTGAGCACAGCAACAAGACACAAGGTAGTTATACTGCATCAGCAAGGTCTCTCCCAGGCAGAAATTTCAAGGCAGACAGGGGTTTCCAGATGTGCTGTCCAAGCTCTTTTGAAGAAGCACAAAGAAACAGGCAACGTTGAGGACCGTAGACGCAGTGGTCGGCCAAGGAAACTTACTGCAGCAGATGAAAGACACATCATGCTTACTTCCCTTCGCAATCGGAAGATGTCGAGCAGTGCCATTAGCTCACAATTGGCAGAAAACAGTGGGACCCTGGTACACCCATCTACTGTCCGGAGAAGTCTGGTCAGAAGTGGCCTTCATGGAAGACTTGCGGCCAAAAAGCCATACCTCCGACGTGGAAACAAGGCCAAGCGACTCAACTATGCACGAAAACACAGGAACTGGGGTGCAGAAAAATGGCAGCAGGTGCTCTGGACTGATGAGTCAAAATTTGAAATATTTGGCTGTAGCAGAAGGCAGTTTGTTCGCCGAAGGGCTGGAGAGCGGTACACGAATGAGTGTCTGCAGGCAACAGTGAAGCATGGTGGAGGTTCCTTGCAAGTTTGGGGCTGCATTTCTGCAAATGGAGTTGGGGATTTGGTCAGAATTAATGGTATCCTCAATGCTGAGAAGTACAGGCAGATACTTATCCATCATGCAATACCATCAGGGAGGCATCTGATTGGCCCCAAATTTATTCTGCAGCATGACAACGACCCCAAACATACAGCGAAAGTCATTAAGAACTATCTTCAGTGTAAAGAAGAACAAGGAGTCCTGGAAGTGATGGTATGGCCCCCACAGAGCCCTGATCTCAACATCATCGAGTCTGTCTGGGATTACATGAAGAGAGAGAAGCAACTGAGGCTGCCTAAATCCACAGAGGAACTGTGGTTAGTTCTCCAAGATGTTTGGGCCAACCTACCTGCCGAGTTCCTTCAAAAACTGTGTGCAAGTGTACCTAGAAGAATTGATGCTGTTTTGAAGGCAAAGGGTGGTCACACCAAATATTGATTTGATGTTGATTTTTCTTCTGTTCACTCACTTTGCATTTTGTTAATTGATAAATATAAACTATTAACATGTCTATTTTTGAAAGCATTCTTACTTTACAGCATTTTTTCACACCTGCCTAAAACTTTTGCACAGTACTGTATATATGTGTATATATATGTATACCATATGCGCGTGCATTTCAGCCTGAGGCTTATTCATGTCACTTTCGGAGTGAAATGGTCTTAAACATTTGCCAAAAAAACAAGAAATCCCAGCCCAGGTGAGAAAAAAAGTGACACAGAAATAATGTAACGCATTACTTTTCATAAGCGCAATTGCTTTTTTAGGGAGTAACGAAATATTGTAGCGCATTACTTTCACAAATAACTATCCCCAACACTGTCACGAAGTGTGATTATCACATAATAATGTCGTAATCATGACTTTTATCTCAATTTAAAATTTTAATGTCAAAATTGCGATTTACTAAAGCCTGATTTTTCTGAAGAAATGGGCTTCCAAATATTTGTGAACAAAGGTCTCCAAAAAGCCACTCACAATATTTTTTCACTGTAGATATTTCTGCGAAGCTTTTAGCGAGAAGGACTACAAATTGCAATGGCTTACGTTGCATTTGATAAAACTAAAAACGCACACGTATTCGTTGTCCCAACATGGTCAAAATGCTTCGGGGCCACGATGGGAGAGAATGTGGATGTGGATCGTCCCTCCCCTTCAACTCTGAACTAACTGCGTCCTGAAAAATGTTTTGTTCATTTGACATCCTTGTCTTATAGTGGACAAGCAGGTGACCGTAATACTCAATCACTTCTGGTTCTCTAGATTAGGGTCTGAGGGATGTTTTTGAACCAAGGACCACTTCTTTTTCACTCCGTTCCAAACCCAATTTATGTCTGTTAAGGAGGGAAAACATCTTGTTAACCTTTACAATACACTGCAATGAATTGCTGTAAAAATGACAGCAATATTTTACAGCAGATGGCTGTATTCTTAATAATACAGCATATTGCTGTAAACCGCAATGCATTCTGGAGGCCGTGGCGGTTTGACTCAAAATGACAGGATATTACTGTAAATTTCAAGCATGAAGAGGCATTGTAGGATTTTCAACGGTTGAGATTCTGGAGTGGTAAGTGACTGATTTAATTAAAAACAATACAGCAAATGTAAAAAAAAAAATTGTTAATCAAAGAATACAGTAAAATTCTGTAAATTACATTATAGTAATGGTACTGTAAAAATTACAGTGCTATACTGTATTAGTGTTATACTGTAAAATTTACAGGTAATTTTTAACAGTGTAGGAACAATGGAGGCACCACCACTCCAGCAAAGAGTGAGAGAAAGCAGGAGACCCATTAAATTATGCAGAAACGGACTATTTCTATACCGTATTACAGACCTGAGCCCTGACAGGAGAAAACGGAGAGGAAAACACACGCTGAAGCAGTCACCGTAAATCCTCCTCTTGATTCTCCTGGGTGCACCTTAGGCCAGTCTCTGTCAGTCAAACCTCCTGCACAGCTGTAATCTCTGGGCAACAACGAGGGGCCGGCATGTCTGATAAAACTGCTGAAACTGAGCCATCCTCATTTCAGGACCGCCAGTGGGCAGAGAGGACAGTGGATGTTCAAAAGTTGACAGACTCACAACTCTCTCAAACACACCACCCACCCCCAACCCCAAAACTGGGACAAAGATATTTGTTAACGTTGCAAATTGCTCCTGGATGTAAAGTGATGTCTTCAAAAGTCCTTACCTTCTTGCATTGTTGGGTAAGACAGTAATGAGGCCAGGAAGAGTGTTAAGGACCGAAAAGAATGAACAAAGCACACACACACACACACACACGCGCGTTCGTTTTGCTATCAAAGCGAGGACGTTCCATAGGCGTAATGGTTTTTATACTGTACAAACTGTACATTGTCCCCCTAAACCTATACATGTTTACCTTTTTAATAAAACATTGTTTAGTATGTTTTTAAAGCTGTTGGAAATACGAGGACGCATGAATTGTCCTCATATTTCACGTTTACGTCGTAATACCAGTGTAATACCCATGTCTTTAACTAAATTGGCGTCCTAATAAATCACAAAAACACACACATTTATTTATGAGCCGTTTTCCAAATGGGACCAAAAAAGTAAAAAAATCGCTATCTTTGTGGGGATGTTTTGGTCCACACACACATGCAATGTAACACTTTATTTTAAGGTCTTTTAACTAGTTGCTTATTAGCATGCATATTACTGGAATATTGACTAATTATTAGTGATATTAGTAGATAATTAATGCCTAAGATCACACAGAACGCGTTTTTCAGCTATCCAACTATCCTTTTTTGTTGATTTTAGAAAAAAGAAAAAAAAGAGCAGTGCACTTATTTATGTTGCTATTGAATCAGCTTTCCTGTCACTCTTTGGTTTGCTGTTAAACTTTCATATTAGCCGAAACTTTTTTTTTTTTTTTTTTTTTTTTTTTTTTTTTAAGTACGTCACAAGCAAAGGGAACTTCCAAAGAACTTTAAACATCCGTCAGCTCGACGACAAGCTGTGTCTTGATTGGCCAATGGAAAAAAAAAAAACCTGCGAATGACGTCGGCCGCTTTTCCGCTCAGAGTTTTCCGATTTCAGAAGTCAAGTCAAGTCATCTTTATTTATATAGCGCTTTTTACAATGCAGATTGCGGCAAAGCAGCTTTACATTAATAAGAAAATGGTATCATTGTGCAGCTTATTCTATATATTATTGATTCATTCCGTTGCAGAGATCAATAGTTATTAGTCTAGTTCATGTATGTATATCAGCACTGGAGAAAACAGTGACGTAATCGTCCGGCTCAGCTCAGTTCACACACAACGACACCAAAAACACTGATGAATATCAAGTGTCCCCGACCAAGCAAGCCAAAGGACCAAAACTCCAACAAATGGAGAAAAAAAAACCTCGGGAGAAACCAGGCTTAGTCGGGGTCAGTTCTCCTCTGGACAACAGTGGACACTTGTCCGATACTCAGAGTTACAGGTCATTAAACCCATTTGGAATCGCAACAGTCAAAATATTTAATCTAGTTCCATCTAGTTTCAGATCTTATGATCACACCGGTATGGGACGGTTTGAACACTTCTGCAAAAAGTCGAGGCACCTGGGACACATAAACAGCTCGCAGAACGTTCACTACCATAGAAAACAATTCAAAACGCGTCCTGTCTGATCGGGGCCTTAGTGAGCGTATAGTGAATTAAATATGATTCTTGAAGGCTGTTCTGATATGTATTGTGACAATATTTCCAGAGGCTAAAAAGGCCGTGTTTTGGGTGTTCTCAAGGGGACGTATGGAAATAGTAGTTCAGCTATTAAACAGCTAGAGGAGTGGAGGAGCAGAGTTGTGGATAAAGTATTTTCCTTTTAATGTAGAGCATAAAGCAGAAGGACAGGGCAGTCATCATTTCTGGATCCACAACAAAAACTCCATGAATTTTTAAACACCTACATGCAACGTGAGATTCGCTGCGGGTCACGGCTGAGAGAACGAAGAGCCTAGTCTTGTCAAGATTAAGATGGAGGCGATGAGTATGTTGGATATGTCAGTCAGGCATTCAGAGATTTCAGATATTGAGACAGAAGGGGACACGTACAGCGGAGTGCCATCGGCACAACAGCGATAAGAGAAGTCACGCCATTAAATGACAATTCAAAGTTATCTATAAATGTCTGTGCAGACAGAAAAGAGTAATTGTCCCAGCACGAAGCCCTGTGGAACTCCCGCATGGGGAGCTTTCCAGCTAATGCGATGTGGTTCTCCTGGGAAGTACTTATTTGGAAACCAAAACCCTTTGTCAGGGTAGATCCCACATTGATTTTTTTTACACAGGTGAAAATGAGGCTGACTAACAGTCATGCGCTGTATAAAGGTCACTGCACCAGCGGTAACAGAGACGCTTTGTCCGGTTTTTTGTCAAATCTGTGTGCGACCCCTGTTGCCATTGATCGGCACTTGTTTTCGCAGACGGAACATGTTGAATCTGCATTCGGCAGGTTTTTGAATGTCTGAGGAGGGATTGTCTGTGACTGTCAGTTGGAATCTCGTGAGAACATGCGAATCCTCATACATTCGACTCGCTCTCGCCTCACTTTGAAATCGGTCGCGCGGCGCCGATGCATCTCGAATAGGCTCAACGACGCACACGAGCAGTGGCGTTAGTAATTTGGTGTTCATAACAGGCTTTATTTGCTATGAATTACGTACACTACGGTGACTGAGTTCGTGAAGATTAGTTTGACAAAAAAAAAAGTCTAGTATTGGTAAGCTGATTTGCATAAACACAAAAGAGTTATTCACTAATAACAACTGTTTTAGTCTTTTTATAAAATGAGCTGCACGTTATATGTAATGTAGTTTGTTAATTATTTATATATGTTAATGTTTCTAATACAATACGTTGATTTTGCCTTGGATAAGAAAAAACTGTTAGTCTTATTATAAGTTACACCTTTCATTCTGACGACAAGTATGAATATTTGTGCAAAATGACATTGATATGTGAGTCTGACATCACTATTTTATAATGTTTTATTGAGTTTTTACTGCACTTTTATTATGTATTTATATATATATATATATATATATATATATAATATATATATATATATATATATATATACACACACAGGGCTGGGTGTGTCACTTTTAAAATGTATTTCACTACAGATTACAAAATACATGCTTTAAAAAGTCATTTGTAACGTATTTCGTTACATTACTCAAGTTTAGTCACTTCATCTAAATACTTTAGAATACTTTGGAATACTAATAAGTGTGAAACAAACACAAAAAAGATCATTGTTTATATATAAACTCACAATATTGAGAAAAGTCAGAATTATGAGATATAAACTCAAAAAAAGTCAGTATTGTAAGTTTATATCTCCCAATTCCGAATTTATAACTTTAGTTTAACTTTAAGTTTAAATCTTGAATTCTGAGAAAAGAAGTCAGAATTGTGAAACACAAACTCACAATTGTGAGAAGAAAAAACAAATTGTGAGAAAAAGTCACAGTGTCGAGTGAATTATAAAATGACTCCCAAAACATGAAAACAGTGGAAAACATGAAACTGAACTCGTCTTTTTCAGACGGTCAGAGTCAGAGAATCACCAATCGCTGTTTAAATGACATTAAAACTCAAAGTAATCACTTTGGTAATCTAAAACCCTTTTCAGATGGAACTGGAATCTGATTACCACCCATTTAAAATGAAATACAGTCACTCACATTTTGTATTTTAAATACGAAACTAAGTTACTTGTATTGCTGCCCCTGTCTTATAAATGCAGGTCAGGTTTTATGGCAAAGCCATCCATTTTGAGAAGAAGAGTTATTCAGTTCACGGATGTTTTATTGATGTCGAGCCACCCAACTAAGCCTGAAGATACTTCACACAGGGAAAAGAAGATTCATCGCTCTGAAATAACAGACCTGGATCTCAAGACCTGTGGTGAGGTAGGACTGTATCATCCTCACACAATGCAACATTTACAGCTGGTAAAGTGGATTTGAACTCCACTGTTTGTCTTGACAGATAGAAAGCTCTTGGGAAAAAAGATTGGTGGATATCAACCGAATGTCCCTTCACTTCAGTGTCTGGTCTCAAAAGATTGCAAAGCCTTAAGTTTTTTTATTCTATTTCTACAAGGCTTTAGCCTTAAGAGAGGGCAGAGAGATGATCAGTAGCCGATTTGATGGATTTTATTTTTCTGAGAATTGTGCATATTGAGTGGATTTGCTGACTATATTGATACTTTTCATCTTAAAGTCGTTTCACCTATTCGCTGAATCATCAATATTGTAAATAGTGGCATTATGGTCTCGATGCTGACTGATATGTTGGTTAGTTTTCGTAACTGCAGGTGATAACGCGCTTTCACGTTCTTTTCTAATTGCTACAAGAGTTAAAATGAACTTTAGGGAGCCATACGGTGGGTGGTCTATATCAAAGAAACCAGACGCTGGTCAAGCAAATCTGCTTAAATTGACATATTAGGCAAAAGCTGAAAGGGACGTCTCTCTGGCCAAAAATGTTATGTACATAATTAATATGTACATATGAAATAACCTCCATTAGTGCATGTGTGGATTGAATATATGAACAGTAGGGGAGACTGGATTTGGTCTGGAACATGTTCATAATTGGATGTTTTTGCCCTCTTGTTCCACATTCACTGATTCTATCAAAACGTTAGAAGATTAAAACCTGTCCATCTCAAGACCATTTTTCAAATTTGCTGTCATAACAAAAATGATCCCCCCTTTGGCTAAAAATATTAGATAATGTGTGATATTTAAAACATGTCAATGGTTGTTAACCAGTAAACGTTATCTAATATAAGACTATTCACGTCAGCGCAATATTCATCATTGTTTTTAAAAATACTATATTTGGGCCATTGTGGTCCATAATGAGCATGATATAGTAAGAAATTCAACTGGAAAAGCAAAAAATATGGCTATCTAAAAGGATAGTTCACCCAAAAATGAAAATTCTGTCATCATTTACTCACTGATCTCTCTCAACACTACACTTCCCAGAATCCCTCCTGCTCACCACCTGCACCTGCAAACCATTGTCCTCCTCACTTATCCACCTTTCTCTGAACGTGGAAGTAGTGATGGCCAAATGAAGCGTTTCGAAGCATTATTGCTTTCTGATACAATTGTGTCGAAAACGGTTCATTACTCGAAGCTTCATTCCGATAGGAATTGCAGCACCATCTCCTGGTGAAGTGAGTGTAATGCAACAAAGCTGACAACCATAAAATGCAAGGAGGCTTATATGTTAAACGCCCCGTTTATTACGCGTTTACCGAGGCGATCAAAGCTGAAACCGTGTTAGTGCTGTGAAACTTTGCTGAATTTTACAGATACTGATGAATTTCATGTGTTCACCTTGATAATAAAACATTAAGCATGATGTGTGTGTGTAATTATTTCTTTAAACAAGGACAGAAGATCAGACCAGCTTTAAAAAAGTTGGAAACCATCACAGAAAATCTATTTTCCTATTAAAATACCAATAGGAACCGTTGGCTTTTACCATTTAAACCACTACAGAGTTCTTTTTTGTAGTGTGTTTGGGACATATTCCATTAGGATTTAATGCCCCCACCAATAGAACCCACAGAGACCACTATAATTCCCATTACAACCAATAAAATGTCCATGAAAACCATTAAGAATAATGGTTTCTATAGTTTATTTTTTAAGCAGGGCAGTATCATGTGTGAAGCAGAACTCTATAACTTATAAACTGGTAGTACTGATATTTTTGTAGGTTGAAAAGGATGTGCTTGTGTAATGCAGCAGAGGGTTTTTTAATTTTCTGTGTTTGATGCAATGTTCATATGTTCTGTAATTAATAATACAAATAAATAAACAAAAACAACAATCCAGACACCGACTACTACAACCCACGGTGTTGCCATGGTTTGGCTTCTACAGCCGCCAGGTTTCAAACCTGTCGACACTGAACTGGGCTGTCAAAGCCCTCAGGTGGATCACTGCAGGAGTGAAGCAGTGTGTTTGCTTCAGACGACATTGTCACGTGACCAGTGACGTAATGGTACAAGCTTCGAAGCAGTGGTTCATTGCAAGGACCGTTCGAGTTTGAAGCAAGCTTCGGAGCGTCGCACTGGAACGATGCTTTACGTTTCCGCTCTCTAGTTAGTCCAGTGGTTCCCAAACCTGTCCTGAAGGATCCCCAGCACTGCACATTTTTTCTGACACACCTACTTCAGGTCTGATGAGTTGAATCAGGTGTGTTACATATGAGAGACATCCAAAATGTGCATTGCTGGGGGTTCTAAACGTTTCTCTCTTTTTGAGCACAAAAGATTTTTTGAAGAATGTTAAGTGAAACTAAAGACAATTATTATTATTTTTTTTTTTCACTTTTTTTTATTTCAGTCAACAAAAATTCTAAGTTTTTATTTTTATTTAAGCCCTGTTGGTTTTCTTTGACTCCAAATGATTGCTGAAATGAAAAAGTTCCTTTGATCCAAATGGCATGAGACTTTGTAAAGTTGTAAACACTTACTGAAAAAAATTAGAAGGACATCTTGTTCTATGTGTGTGAAAAAAAAAAAAAAAAAAATCACATTCAGGTTTAAATGGATAAAAAATAAAATTCTCAATCAGAACACAAAACATCTACAATGCAAAACGATCACGCTCACTTAAACACACACATAGATTTTTTACTTTCTGTTTTCCAACTAAACCATGGCAAACTGTCCATTATCTTCATGAATGAAAGTTTGAAATGTGGGTGAATTGTGCATGATTTTGAAAAAAAAAAAACTGTTTAAAAATATATATATCATAAAATATGCCCCCCCCCCCCCCCCAAAAAAAAAAAAAAAAAAAAACTACATAAATTTAGAGTAAAACATTAATAAAGTAAGCAAAATTATATTTGTTATTTTGTTGAGTGCACATCTCAAAAGAATAGGATTAACAATAGCAACTCTGGTCAGATAACAGCTTTGTGTGAGAAAAAGAATAATTTTCAGTTATTCATTTTTAATATTCTGGCAAAGTACTCATATCTTATTGATCTAATTTTAAATATGACGCATCAAGATGGATCACAGCAGGCTCGATGCCAAATGTTATTGCATCAAATGTATTTGTATTTAAATGAGTTTAAATTGTGAAAGTTCCAGTGAAATGAAATATTTGTTGTGTTGCTCACACAAAGTGTGACTATTTTGGTCATATGTACCACTTTTATTGTGCTTTTTTATCCTTTTTTTGGAGTTAGAACTAGTCACCATTTACTTTCATCGTATGGAAAGTTCGCAAACTACCTTTTTATGCTCCACAAAAGAAAGAGGGAAAAACCCAAGGGTGAAAAAACAATGAAGAATTTTCATTTCGGGTCAACCATTTTTTTCACGCGTTCATTTGCGCTTTGTGGGGTTGTGGTAATGGTTGTTCCACCATAGAAGAGTGAAAATTGTGCCAACCAATTCCAGTCTCCCCTATACAGAAATTGCCTTTAAAACATTGCGCTGCTTTCCCCCATGTTCGCTGTCTGGTTAGAGCAGTCGATCATGACTGATGTCAAAACACTTCAAAACAACACCAACGTAACTATAAGTCCCATCACCGTCATTTCGCTCAGACCAGAATGATGATTGTCTCTTTGTTGGTGTCTTTTTGTAAATTGTTTTGTATGACAGTTCTGCTCCGCTGCTTCGTGGAAGTCACGACGAGCTTGTGTGTGCGTTTCGTTGTATATGTGTGCCCGAGGGGGGCAGGGCTGGCCTCTGCATCTTCCTCTCGCTGCACACAGCCTCAGATGGGTGATTCATACTGGTTCCTGGATGGTAACAGGAGGGACATCCAGCTCTTTATTACCCTCATCCGTCACCATCAGTTCATCAATCCAAAGACCGGAGACTCTGACCAGTGGCTGTTCGTCCCGAGTCCCTCATTGCCTGTTTCTGCGATGCATCGGAAATTTATGCCGCCTTAGATGCACACAAACATGGAGGCAGTGGGCAGTCCGTCTCAAGACTGTGACTTTGTGCGCTCTCATTTTCATTGTCCCTGTTTCCTCCCACATCATATCGTAATACTACTTTTACCTTTTGGTTTGGTTGAATTGGTATGACTGTTGCCAAATATTGCAAACCTGAATCATGTTGTGAATGTAACTGTCGTACCCCATAATTTAAAAAAAACCCCTATCCTTCCCTTTTTCCCTTCCTACTCTAGCTTATGGTACTGAGCAATGAATGAAACTTGTATTGTGAGCTCTTCCTGTGCCTATTTGCCAATTCATGAAGAATCGCTTGTTTGTGTTCCTCACTTTGGATAAAAGCGTCTGCTAAAGGACTAAATGTAAATGTTTATTTATTTTTTAATAAATTAAGACTTTTATTCAGAAAGGATGCGTTATATTAATCAAACGTGACAGTAAAGACATTTGAAATATAACAACATTTCTATCTCAAATAAATGCAGTTCTTTTGAACTTTCTGTTTTCAGCATTGACAATAATAAGATGTTTCTTGAACAGCAAATCATCACATCAGGATGATTTCTGAAGGATCACGTGACACTGAAGACTGGAGGAATGATGCTGAAAATTCAGCTTTGCAGCACGGGAATAAGTTACATTTTAAGAGGCAATGCAAATAAAGACAAGAGTTATTTTAAATTCTAGTAAAATTTTGAAATCAAGTCAAATTATAGTTATGTAGCGCAAATGTAATACAACTGTAGTTGATGCAAAGTGCAGTACAAAGTTACAGTAAATCAGTAAGTAATAGAGATAAAAATCAAAATCAAGTCATCTTTATTTATGTAGCGCTTTTTACAGTGCAAATTGTGGCAAAGCAGCTTTACATTAATAAGAAAACGGTGTCATTGTGCAGCTTATTCTATATATTATTGATTCATTCCGTTGCAAAGATCAATAGTTATTAGTCTAGTTCATGTATGTATATCAGCACTGGAGAAAACAGTGACGTAATCGTCCGGCTCAGCTCAGTTCACACACAACGACACCAAAAACACTGCTGAATATCAAGTGTCCCCGACCAAGCAAGCCAAAGGACCAAAACTCCAACAAATGTAGAAAAAAAAATATATATATCAATACATAACATGAACGCTAAAGAGTAAAAATATGTCTTTAAACTGGTTTTAAAAGCATCCAGTGATGGAGAGGCTCTGATACTCAAAGGTAGACTGTTCCAGAGCTTTGGGGCAGCTACAGAGAAAGCTTGATCACCTTTTGATTTGCAATGAATAGGGACAGATAAAAGTTCCTGATCACAAGATCTTAATGACCTAACAGCTGTGTATGGCTTTATAAGATCGGAAATATCATACGGGGCCAAGTGCTCCAAAGCCTTGTATGCGAAAAGAAGGACCTTAAAGTCGACTCTTGATTTTATGGGGAGCCAATGCAATGAGGCAAGGACAGGGGAGATCCCTTTTTCTAGTTCCTGTCAACAATCCTGCTACCGAGTTCTGAAGCATCTTTAACCGAGACCGAGTGTAGATTGAGGTAAGCCGACATACAGAGAGTTGCAGTAGTCTGATCGAGAAGAAATGCAGGATCACAATTAGACTAGAAAGAAAGTGTTTCACTTTTGCTACTGATCTGGGTTGAAAAAAGCTACTCTTTACAACTGAATTTATATGCTTGTCAAAGTGGAAAACAGGGTCAAAGTAGACATCAAGATTTTTTGCATGATTGTGTAGGTTGTTACCAGGGTTGGGGAGTAACGAAATACAAGTAACTTAGTTATGTATTTAAAATACAAAATTTGAGTGAAAGAAAGAAAAACACTAAAGTCAGAATTGCGTGATGATAACTTGAAATCGAGAGTTTATATTTCACAATCCTGCCATTTTTCTCACAATTCAGACTTTTTCTGGAAAATTGCGAGTTTAATCTCATTTCTGACTTTTCTCACAATTCTGAGATTTTTTTCTCAAAATTGAGAGTTTATATCTCAGAATTGCAACTTTATATCACGTAATTCTGAGAAAAAAAGTCAGAATTGTCAGATAACTTTTTTTGTGTTTGTTTCACACTTATTAGTATTCCAAAGTATTCTAAAGTATTTAGATTAAGTTACTAAACTTGAGTAATGTAACGAAACACGTTACAAATGACTTTTTAAAGCATGTATTTTGTAATCTGTAGTGAAATACATTTTAAAAGTGACCCACCCAGCCCTAGTTGTTACGTAAGGAACCTACCTGTGTTTTAACAGTGTGGAGTGGAACCCAGTGGAAGCACTTCGGTTGAGTTTTTTTGTCATCCAAGACTTGCCTTCATTTAGGCATGAGAAGAGATAATCAAATGAAAAGTCACTTCCTTTTTTGATTGGAAGATTGAATATTGAGCCTAAAGGGAGCATGTAGAGGGAGAATAAAAGAGGGCCGAAAATGGATCCTTGTGACAATGGATAGGTGCGGAGGGTGAAGAGAATGACCTGATATTTACAGAGAAAGTCCTCCCCTTTAAGTATGAGGCGCTCAAATCTAAAAGGAGACCCAGAATCGATAGACCGCAAAATGTCATCCGTGACCTTCAGCAATGCAGATTCAGTGTTATGCAATGCTAAACCAGATTGAAATGGGTCTAGAATATTAAAAGTATCCAGGTATGAAGTAAACTGTAAAAGTGCAACTTTTCCCAAAACCTTTGAAATGAAATGACGTTCAGAGATAGGTCAGTAGTTATTATGCATGGTGGTCCGTTCAATAGGGGCTGTACGATAGCATGTTTAATTTAAGGAGCTGTTTATTATAGTTAAAAGGGTGGCGCTGATTAGGTCTAAAACCTCTCTAAATCGTTGAGTAGGCAACACATCTGATTGACAAAATGTAAGTTTTATTTGAGAAATGATTTCAAGTAATTGAGATGAAGACACTGGTTGAAAGTTTGTAAAGCTTGCGGATGGAAGGGCCAATTGAAGGTGGTCTATATCTGGTGAAGAGAGGTGTGGTCTAATATCCTGTTTTTTCTAAACATGAAAATTGTGTGCACGTCTCAAGATTGACATCAGGAACTGAGCAAGCAGCAGGGTTTATTTATTTACTTTTATTATTTATTTATGTATTCATTTATTATCATATAAGTTATCCATTGATTTATTATTTTTATTTATTTATTTTACCTGGTAAAACTTATTTCGGATGACAGAGATTCACAAAATTTACATTCCCATCCTCATGACGTGGTTTAGTGTGTGATTGGCGAAAGGAAGGGGTATAATAAATCCATCAGCTGAAGTTGTAGAAGCAATTCCAAGAGCAACACAGTGATTGCAGAGGCTGACCGGCAGTTTTAACCAGACTTTGGAGTAGGGGTGCTAATTACGGTAAACCTCGGGATAAACAGAGAGGCTAAAATTACCGTAGATGCCATTCTTCTTCTGATGTAATGAGCACATCTGGTGTTATAGGAAGTGTTCCTGGTTCCGGCTGATGTAATCTTTGCAGCCTAACAATCCTTCTTATGTGTATGCCAGGTTAAAGAGATGCATTTTTAGTCTAGATTTAAACTGACAGAGTGTGTCTGCTTCCCGAACAATGCTAGGAAGAAGGACTCTAGCAGCTGTGTTTTGGACCAGCTGTAGTTTGTTTATGAAGCGAGCGGGCAACCACCCAGTAGAGCATTACAGTAATCTAGCCTCGAGGTCATGAACACATGAACTAACTGTTACGTATTTGTCATTGAGAGCATATGTCATAGTTATGTAGTATATATATATATATATATATATATATATAATTTGATTTGAACCATGCCAATGCAATTACACTAATGCTAACATAATTTTCTAGTCTATTCAAAAGAATATTGTGGTTGATAGTGTCAAAAGCAACACTGAGGTCTAGTAACACTAATAGAGAGATACAACCATGATCTGATGATAAGAGCAAGTCATTTATCTAAATCCTGTCTAAATCCTGACTGGAAATCCTCACAGATACCATTTCTTTCCAAGATGGAACACAGTTGTGGTGATACTGCCTTTTCTAGTATTTTTGACAGAAAAGATAGATTGGAGATCAGCCTGTAATTGACTAATTCTCCAGGATCAAGTTGTGTTTTTTTAATAAGAGGTTTGATAATAGCAAGCTTAAAACATTTTTCGTTATGTAACCTAGTCATAAAGATGAATTAATGATATTAAGAAGAGGATCTATGACCTCTGGAAGCATCTCTTTCAATAGCATAGTCGGTATAGAGTCTAACATACATGTTGTTGATTTCAATGATTTAACAAGTTAAGACAATTCTTCCTCTCCTATAGCAGCAAATGAATGGAATTTTTCCTCAGGGAAACTATAATGCACTGTCAGATGTGATACTGTAGTAGACAGTTGCATGGCTATAATATCTCTCTAATATTATCAATCTTGCAAGTAAATAAGTTCATAAAGTCATTACTGCTGTGCTGTTTGGAAAGACCAGAAGTTGAAGCTGTATTTCTCGTTAATTTAGCCACTGTATCAAATAAATACTTAGGGTTGTTTATTTTCTTCTAAATGATTTGAAAAATAAGCAGATCTAGCAGCTTTGAAAGGCCTTTCTGTGCTCTATCATTTTCTCTCTCCATGAAATCCGAAAAACTTCTAGTTTTGAATTCTTCCAGCTGCGCTCCATTTTTCTGGCTGCTCTCTTAAGGGCCCGAGTGTGCTCGTTATACCATGTCATTGGACTAATTTCCTTAATCTTTTTTAAGTGCAAAGGAGCAACAGAGTCTAGAGTGCTGGAGAAGAGAGAGTCGGTAGTTTCTGTTGCAACATTGAGTTCTACTAAGCTAACTGGTTTGCGAGGGCAATGAAACTGATCAGGAAGATTATTTATAAAGCAATCTTTAGTGGTAGAACTGATAGTTCTACCACTGAACTACAACTCTATCAGTTCTACAACTGATAGATTTCAAGATCTATGACAATGTAATTGGACTTGTGAGGTTCATTCAACGCTCCATCAGAATCTCGCAATTCACTGCTTGCACCCTGGACCAAAACATGCTGCATCCTCCATCTGTCGCCCCTCTAATACCCAAGCCCAAGCAAATAGACTCAGCCCACCTGTCTAATGCAGAACGTCAACAAAGAATCCACATCCCATAGTGTGGTGCAGAGGAACATCTTCTTCCAGCCTGTCCTGTCAGACAATCACCCCCAGCAGTGAGTACCATCCATATGCCTCCTTCAATTTCCCCTCTGGCATGTACTGATGTTATAGTGATATAGTGCTCCTCTGTGGATGTCTACATCAGGAGTAAATATCGTTTATGGTACTGGGAGGCTCAACCGCTGTTATCATCCTGGGATGACCGTGGGATGCTGCAACACAATCCTCTTGTCTACTGCAACACCAGAGAGGTTCAGCAGTGGATTTAATGCTGCTTTGAGAACTGCTTACGCCTTGTCAAGAAAACCTCAGTCAGATCTAACACCTGGAAACGGACCTCTTCTTCCAGAAGCATTGCAGTGTGTTCCACCTCTATTGAGAATCCAGCAATCACCAAGCAACAAGATATTCCCCTCAAACACCAGGTGTTCCAGGATGTTGTCTGCAAGCAGCGACAAAACTTGCCTTGGGACTGTATGTTCTGTCTGTTCCATGGGGCCACATTACCAAGGCGTAAAGTATACCCACTGTCCATCCTAGCATAGAAGGCCATGGTGGAGTACATCGAGGAGGCTCTTAAACAAGAATTAATTCGTTGATCCACTTCTACTGCCCTGTATCAAATACTGTGCTCTCAACTCTCTGTACTCTCTTTCGCTGGTCCCAGCAGCCCTGGAGCAGGTACGTGGAGCTCGCATTTTCACTAAGTGTGACCTGTGGAATGCCTTTAACCTCTTCTGAATAAGTGAAAGTGATAAATTGGATAAGGTATTTGTCTCTCTATCGGGCCACTACAAGTACCTCATTATGCCGTAGAGGCTGTCTAAATCACCCTCTGTATTCCAGTGATTCATGAATGAGGTGTTCCGGGAGTTCCTCCACCATTTTATCATCGTCTATATCGACGACATCCTCATCTATTCCCGGAAACCTGGCCGACCATCGTCTCCACGTGCTGCAGGTCCTTCAGAAACTTCAAGAATTCCAGCTGTACCTGAAGTACATTGAGAAATGAGAGTTGCACCTTGACACTGTTCACTGTTACGTCTTCAACCATCACGGCATCCAAATAGATTAGAGGAAAGTACTGGCAGTTGAGAGTTTTCCACTACCATCATATATCAAGGAACTACAGCGATTCCTGGGGTTTGCCAACTTCAACAGGAGATTTATCAACAAATTCAGTGAAATCAGTTATCACTCACCTCCTTCCTGTGAAGTGGGGCCAAGTCTCTGTCCTGAAACTCCAAAGCTACCATAGCCTTCAGCCAGCTAAAGAAAGCCTTCTGTACAGCTCCTACCTTAGCACATCCCAATCCTGAACTCCCCTTCATCGTTGAGGTTGATGCGTCCATCGCCGGGGTAGGAGCTTTGCTTTCTCAGTGGCAGGGTGAGGCTGCCAAACTCCATCAATGCGTCTTATTCTAAGAAACTGTCTCCGGCGGAGCGCAATTATGACATAAGCTACCGTGAACTGCTGACTATCAAACTAGTATTGGAAGAGTGGCGACACTGGCTGGAGGAAGCCAAACACCCATTTGAAGTCATTACTGACCATCGCAATCTAGAGTACCTCTGTGAAGCCAAGAAATTGAAAACCCATCAAGCTTGCTGGACTCTCTTCTTCACCCGATTTAACTTCACCGTGACATAATGCCCTGGTAACAAGAACCAGAAAGCTGACGCATTATCCCATATACACCATTCATAATTCCTTACCTCTCCGCCAAAACCAATTCTCCCTCCTGCCATCATTGTTTGTCCCATCCAGTGGTCCAATGATGAACTTACAGAAGCCATGTGGTCTGAGTCTGCTCCGCTTGGAGATCCAGCGGGATGGACCTATGTACCAACTTGCCTCCGTCTGTCCCTCATGCATACATCACTGGGCTCTGGACACTCTCGGTCATCAGTAACCGCTACTGGTGGCCCAATATGGCCCAGGAAGTCGATAGGTCCAAGGATGCTCAGTCTGCGCCATATCAAAAATCCCACATCATCCTGAAGGTAAATTGGGACCTCTACCTGTCCCGAGTAGACCGCGGTCCTACATTGGAATCGATTTCATCACATATCTACCACCTTCCGACTCCCACACCTGTGTCCTCGTCATTGTAGAATGCTTCTCTGAAAGCGTGTAAATTGATTCCTCTGAAAGGGCTACTCACAGCCCTGGAAACAACCAAAATCCTCTCCCAGTAACTCTTCGGTCACTTTTGGATACCTGAAGATATAGTCTCTGACCACGGCCCACAACTTTGGCCCAGAGGAAAGATCTTGGTTGCCCGTGACAACGACTGAATTGAAGACTTCAGTCATCTGATCAACCATCGCAAGTCTTCATCATCTGAAACAGATAAGAACTGTTATCCAGCACCAGCATTACTGCAATTATAATTTTCTAAGTTACTCACCTGCTCTCATCGCTTATTTACTGAGATTTTGCCTCTTGTTTGGATATGACCTGCATTGCATTCTTCTGTTCTGTGGCAAGTGCATCTCTGTTTCCTTCATTTCAGGCAGTTCATGTTGAGATCTATAAATCTCACCCTATGCCTCTGAAGAAAAGCAGTGCTTGCTTCATATGGGAGGATTCTGTAACATCACAAGAATGCCTGTCAGTACTGATGTAGTATCAATATGTCATGCAGATACTGATTTCAGATCTATTTTCATCAGCCATTTTCCAAAACCACTGATGCAACTAATTATGTGCTTGATAAGATACAAGATAATAAGATGAATCAGCTGCAGTCACTGACGTAAATACCTGAAGGACACCAAATCCTTGAGGATAAATTAGTTTTTACCAACATTTCCATCGTCTTGTGATATTCTTGTGACCTGAGCTAAGTGACTGGAATAATAATATTGTTTTTATAAAATCTGTCCAGCGTTAGAGAATCCTACATACTACTCTGGTCTATGGCTGTTTTATTTTCCCCCCTCCAGGTCAGTCTGAAGAGCTTCTGCTTTTCTCAAAACAATATGCGTAGCCACAATGTTTTGCTTTTGCAATGCAAAAAAATTCTCAGGATATGCAGGATATGGTAATAGATTCCCACGACAGGTTCAGCCTAAAAAAGGTTATTGGAAATATAAGCATTTATCTTAATTTGTAAATTATGGATAGTGCTACTGACCACTGCACAAATCCACATAAAACTGTCACTACAATGTATCAAGGACTTTGAAAACAAGTGTGAATTTGAACGTTGAGGCAGTCTCATTGCAGACATTCGTTTATGCTAAAGATCATGAAAACAATCTGATTTTGTCTCTCAGTAAATTTCAAAATCTTTTCTCTTTCACTGTCCTGTAAAATGCCAACTGGCTTTTAAAAATTCATGTATATAATCTTTTTTTTTTCTTCTATTGCTCTCAACTGATTAACTCAAGCGAACACAAATTAGAGAGGTAAAACGAGGATTCAAATCATGAGTCCTAAAGTTTCGAACCGGCATTGAATTTGTAATTCATAAGCTCCTATAAATGGATGGATCTCACTTTTCTGCCACGGTTTTGCCACTAATTGTTCATAAGGGGATCTGTCCATGGAGACCACCGTGCAGCAGTGCACTGGACTGAATGTATAAATTAGTAGCTGCATCATGTTTACTCTACTGAAAGGCTAGTGGGGGCAGAGCCAGAGTGTGCATCCGCCAATGTTCCCTCATGAGGAAAAATTATGCTTTTAATGCAAGTGACAGCGAGTGGAGAGTGAATTTGTGGGTACTGGTGGTTACCTTAGCGACAACACTGACCGCAAACACACGTATAGGCTATTGCAACAGGTCGTGTTGGGAAGAGCTATCAATTTAACGTTTGTTTAGTGCAATTAATTTTCTGTTTAAAAAAGGAGGCTAAATTAACACATTTAACCATGACCTCTACGCTATTACAGGTAGTTCACCTTTCTAAAGCACACATACCGAGATCAGGAATCACTTTCGAGTGAACCTGTTCACACAAGATTGTTTTTAACAGCTGGACTGTTTTATGCAAGAAAACACTGTGAAACATGAATCTTGTATAACATGCTGACTTGTAATATTCATTGTATTGACGTTTGCATTGAGTTTATGACGAGAAATGTTAGGTGTGGTTCTGATTTTTTCTTTCATTTTATTATATTCACATGATTCTAACTTTATTCTTATTTCCATCTTCCATCTAACATGCTATTATAGGTCCCCAGTTCATGATCTAACCGCATGGTCTAAAGTGCACTTGCGGGAAAAACGGCAGGAAAAATGGTCAACGCGTCCGGCGCATGGTCTAAAAGGGTTGTCCCTGATTTCTTAATGAGTAATGGGTGTGTTTTGGGCGTAACATGCAAAAAACCAGTTTCATCTCCCACTCCCTTCAAAAGCCAGTTGCGCTTCTCTAGTCAAGTCAAGTCAAGTCATCTTTATTTATATAGCGCTTTTTACAATGCAAATTGTGGCAAAACAGCTTTACATTAATAAGAAAATGGTGTCATTTCAGAAAGTCTCTCATATCTTGTAAAATAGTTGTTTGACTTAAATTAAATTAAAATTGTATAGTTGGAAACTTGATGAATTTAAAGTGAATGTCCAATTTTCACATCAATATATTTGATTTCTTTAAAATATTGTATTTTGAGATGACACTCAATGATAATTCATGACACTAAACAATATTCCCCTCTGAATTATACATTGTTTATTTCTATATACAATAACACTAACATTGAATAAGAAATTCAAACTTTTTTTTAAATCAATGTAGTATGTTTAACTTAAAAATAAGCGCAATAACGATCTGTTTAAGGACAAGAAATAAACAAGAAATTTAGTAATAACCAGAAGATGGCACTATAGGGTTATTTTTAAACAAGGTTAGATACAATTCTGATCAGCTTAAAAGTGCAATAATTTGTATTATAATCAATGTTTTCCCCATACTCTATTGGCATGTATATTTAGTTATTATCAAAGACTACTTTTCGTCACGTTTAGATTTTCCTCTAGCGAGGAAATGGATCTTTAAAGTTAAAGCGCGTGAGCAGATCATCTACTAAAGCATTTTTATTTTTATGAACACAATAGTAATCTTTTATTTTGAATATTCGGCATGTTTGTGTGCTTCTGCGTGTGTAATAAGTAGAGTGTGTCCACCTATAGGTGCATATCATTAACATGCTCTTTAAATAATAATAAAAAAAAAAATATTACGCAGTCTATTTCAGTTGCCTCCAAAAAGAAAGACGCCAACAATGCACCAGGAAATCCCTCTTTTCAGACCAGCATGCCCATTGGCGCACAAACGGGCGCAAATACATTTGCTATTCAAACAGTGTGGTGCAGGAATGTGAAAATGATTACTGCTTCAAGCTGAAACTAGCAAAAAACACTTGCGTCGCACCTGGCACCGCATTGCGCCGCGTGTACGACAGGGCCCATAATGTCTTGATTTTTCTCCATTTAGGAGATTTACTTCAAATATTAAAGGTGCTGCATGTAGTTTTGTACCAAATGACAAAAACACCATATGTCTGCAGAGATTTAGGAAACATACCGGCGTGATCAAAAAGATCTGAAACTGGATGGAACTGGATTAAATATTTTGACTGTTACGGTTTAATGACCTGTAACTCTGAGTATCGGTCAAGTGTCCACTGTTGTCCAGAGGAGAACTGACCCCGACTAAGCCTGGTTTCTCCCGGGGTTTTTTTCTCCATTTGTTGGAGTTTTGGTCCTTTGGCTTGCTTGGTCGGGGACACTTGATATTCAGCAGTGTTTTTGGTGTGGTTGTGTGTGAACTGAGCTGAGCCGGACGAATACGTCACTGTTTTCTCCAGTGCTGATATACATACATTAACTAGACTAATAACTACTGATCTCTGCAACGGAATGAATCAATTATATATAGAATAAGCTGCACAATGACACCATTTTCTTTCTGTGCAGCCAAAATTATTTGCCAATTATTAACGTAAAGCTGCTTTGCCACAATTTGCATTGTAAAAAGCGCTGTATAAATAAAGGTGACTTGACTTGACACGCTAAGTTCACATTCTTGCTTGAACAAACTTGGTCAGAGATCACAGATTCTGCCTGAACTTGTAAGGCTTGGCGCTCATTCCTGTCGTGTGTCCTCAAACTGGCAACCAGCGTCGAGTGTGAGGAGGAGGAGGAGGAGGAGGCAGGGCAAACAACTCACTCCAATATTTTGAATTTGGACTGCAGTACCCATTTCAACCACTAGCTGTGAATATTACATACTGCACCTTTTAATCTCCGTATTAATTGTGACTGCTTTGATAGACTATTCAGCAGATGCGATTCAATTACACTCTTTAGTCATTTCGACAGGCCTAGTGTTTGGGGTTGTATTCTCATTTTTCACGCCCTAAACAAATGCAGGATTGTGTCCCTTCTTTTAGACATATCAATGATATTTAAAAAAAAATAAATAAATGCAGGTATTTGGTATGCAGTGCAGCCTCATTCTGGTAATGGATTTCATTTCTCAAGTGTATTCCCACCGACTTCCCTCAACAAGTGTGCAGAGGTACTATGACCGATTTATTTATTTCACGTGTGCAGGGTTTTTGTGTGTACGTGCACAGCAGTCTCTTCCTCATTCAAGTCATGTCACAGGCTAGACACTCCATTGTCAAAAGATGCTTTCATCTATTGGCTTCAAATATGGCTGTCATCCAGTCCAATTATACACAGAGAAATAGGTACCGTTACACCTAAAGGATTGATTGAAAACTGAATAGAAAGAGAAGAAAGGAATGCTGACATTGATTCAAGGACAGACACAGCTAAGGAAAATCAAGTGTCTCTGCTGAAGTCTAATTTGTTTGGGAATTTAGGGCATGGTAGCTAATATGACCATTCATTGAAGGAATTTTACTATGGCTCGTTTCTAGAACCTTTAATGCAAGGAATCCACAGATGACAATATGCACTTGTGTAACTATGTTGTAACTACATTTACCTGAGGAATGAATACAATTCTAAATACAGCATATTTCATTCCGTTTGTATTCATGCATACGATATGACCTACATTTAAACTCATTTCATTTAATTTTATTGCTAAATAACAACGATTCGGCTGTGTCTTCACTGTCTTTTCAACCACATAGCTATTTCTGTGTTACAATGATTCAAATTATGACAGAAGTACTGGGAAAAAATGGAATGCTTCAAATCATGATTGTATCGATTATTGTTCCTCCACAAGGTGGCGACAAGGTACGTAAAAAAAAAAAAAAGTATTTGTCATTGAATCATTCATCAAAAACACTGATTCATCCAGTAATGAAACAAGAGTTATTGAATCGTTCATTCAAACGAATAAAAAAAAAAAAAAATCGAATTAAATATTTTTAAATAGACTGCAGAAATGATCACTTGCATTTTGACATTTTGTCAGAACCTTGAATAAATTATATGTTATTTTGATTAGTTATATTTATTATATTTCTGCTTTTATTTATGTGGTAAATAGTATGCATATTGTGTGTCACGAATTCGTTCCATCACCTTCCACCCACTCACCACTAGAGGTCACCCGCTCACACTATAGACTACACTTCCCATAATCCCTCACGCCGTCACTGATTATCCGCCAGCTGTTCCACATCTTCCTCACTCATTAGTCTCATCACTCCACTATAAATACATCACTCACCCCCTTCCTCACTGCGAAGTCTTGTTTACCCAGTGTTTCACTTCCGAGCGTTATTTTCCCTTTTACTGATCCTGATCTGTGCCACGTTCATTAATAAAGCTGCATTTGGATTTTATTTATTTATTGTGCACCTTATGTGAAATAGTTCGAGGACATTCTGCCCTTCACGGAATACTGTATCCCACAATGCAATGCTCAAAAGTTCTTTGGAACTTGGAATGTTAGTTTTTTTTTTTTTATCAAACAGTTCTTTTTTCTAAAATCAAATTTGACGGCACGCGCTAAATAAATCATCTTATGATTTTGTAGAATACTTTTAATGCCTGCTTAACTTTTTTGAGACATTTAAGTACACATAGTTTGTTCTGTTTCACATGCTATTTTGTATTATATTTTATTAGTCTACAGCATGTGCTTTGCAGTATTAATGAGCCTCAAGTAAATAAGCTTTAGAGGCTTAACAGAGAGTGCCTTATATTGAACTCTGAACTGAAGTTGTTACAAATCATTTAATGACACCAGAAGATGCACTGGTGCTCATCACTGGTGGCCATTTATAATCATTGCAGGCATGTCACTCGCTGGATTTAGCTTGTAATTGGCATGAAACAAACCCATTTGAGGTGATTTAGTGGTGTGGCATTAAAGAACAAATCCATTCACAAAGTCTCCATCAAAAACCCCAGCGTTTTTATCCCTGACACCATTAGACTTTCTTGTTTGTCTTGTAGTGATTCTTGTCTTGAGTACTTCCATCTACCACCCACTGGTCTGGATAGAAGACACTTTTGGGTTTGCAATAGATTTGTTGAGATCTACATTGATTGCAGAGACGGCATGACTTGACTCGAGTTGCAAATTTAAGGACTTGTGACTTGTTTTATATGATGGCTCGAGACCCAATTTGGACTTGGACCGCATGACTCAACAATAACTTTATAACATTGAGTCATTATAAATGTTTATAACTGTCATTGCAAAATCATTGCAACACCAATTGACAAGCCAAATTCAAGCCTGGGAACCTCCATCATCACTGATTAGAGTCTGTGCAGTGTGACGAAGAAAAAATGCAGCATGCCAAATTCAGAAGTTAGAAGATAATCTCCCAAGATCATTCTCGTGGATATAAATGCTTCAAGATTGACCTTATACATGAAAGGATATTTGCTGTATGCAAAATACAGCGTCAGACACGACCGTCAAAACCTCAAACTTCATTCACCAATTTGATAAAGGAAAGGTTTGTCTTTGTAAGAGAGAAAATGTGCAAAATAGCATGCCGCTTCAAACAAAATAGTTTTGAAATGTTCTGCGTTTTTGTGTATGTTGGCATTACATCGGCCATTCTGCTTTCTAGATATTGTCATTGTTTGTGTTTTCAATGGCTTAATTCATCCAAAAATGAAAATTCTGTCATTAATTACTCACGTCATTCCAAACCTGTAAGTTCTAGATACAGGATACAAGATGTTTTTGATAAAATCCGAGAGCTTTCTGACCATCCATAGACAGCAATTTTAATTACCAATGTCAAGGCCGGGAAAGGTATTAAAGACATCGTTAAAAGTCAACGTGACTAAAGTGGTTCAACCTTTAGTCGAGAATACCTTTTGTGCACAAAAAAAATCAAACAAATGATTTTATTCAACAATTTCTTCTCTTCCCTGTCAGTCTCCTACGCAGTTGACTTAGTAAACACAGTTCAGCACTTCCAGGTTCAAATCATTACTGGACGCATGCGTCATGCTACTCACGTGCCGATAATGATTCGGTGTTCTGATGTAGTAGAAGCTTTGTTTGTGTGTGCATCCCCATAAACTATCCATAGGCTTTACTCAAAGTCTAAAAATGAAGACTAAGTGCTATTGCAAAAACAAAAAAGCTGACATTTCTTTATAAACGGTCAATAATCATTTACAATGCAACAAAAAAAATGAATAAATGTGATAATTTTCGGTTACCTTTGTTGTTTGATTATCTTCACCGACAGATGGCTGCTGTCACTTTAAGAGCTGCCGCACATGACGCGGATCTCACTACCTCACAGCTCTTTGCTTTCGTTGACTTTATTTATCTCATTCAAGGCTGCTCAAATGAGGATTCTCATTTTTGGCATTATTGTGTGTACAGTCGTGGCCAAAAGTTTTGAGAATTACATAAATATTGTAAATTGGAAAAGTTGCTGCTTAAGTTTTTATAATAGCAATTTGCATATACTCCAGAATGTTATGAAGAATGATCAGATGAATTGCATAGTCCTTCTTTGCCATGAAAATGACCTTAATCCCCAAAAAACCTTTCCACTGCATGTCATTGCTGTCATTAAAGGACCTGCTGAGATCATTTCAGTAATCGTCTTGTTAACTCAAGTGAGAATGTTGACGAGCACAAGGCTGGAGATCATTATGTCAGGCTGATTGGGTTAGAATGGCAGACTTGACATGTTAAAAGGAGGGTGATGCTTGAAATCATTGTTCTTCCATTGTGAACCATCGTGACCTGCAAAGAAACGCGTGCAGCCATCATTGCGTTGCATAAAAATGGCTTCACAGGCAAGGATATTGTGGCTACTAAGATTGCACCTAAATCAACAATTTATAGGATCATCAGCAACTTCAAGGAAAGAGGTTCAATTCTTGTAAAGAAGGCTTCAGGGCATCCAAGAAAGTCCAGCAAGTGCCAGGATCGTCTCCTAAAGAGGATTCAGCTGCGGGATGCAGAGCTTGCTCAGGAATGGCAGCAGGTGTGAGCGCATCTGCACGCACAGTGAGGCCAAGACTTTTGGAAGATGGCCTGGTGTCAAGAAGGGCAGCAAAGAAGCCACTTCTCTCCAAAAAAAACATCAGGGACAGATTGATCTTCTGCAGAAAGTATCGTGAATGGACTGCTGAGGACTGGGGCAAAGTCATATTCTCCGATGAAGCCCCTTTCCGATGGTTTGGGGCATCTGGAAAAAGGCTTGTCAGGAGAAGAAAAGGTGAGCGCTACCATCAGTCCTGTGTCATGCCAACAGTAAAGCACCCTGAGACCATTCATGTGTGGAGCTGCTTCTCATCCAAGGGAGTGGATTCACTCACAATTCTGCCCAAAAACACAGCCATGAATAAAGAATGGTACCAAAACACCCTCCAAGAGCAACTTCTTCCAACGATCCAACAACAGTTTGGTGAAGAACAATGCATTTTCCAGCACGATGGAGCACCGTGCCATAAGGCAAAAGTGATCACTAAGTGTCTCGGGGACCAGAACGTTGACATTTTGGGTCCATGGCCTGGAAACTCCCCAGATCTTAATTCCAATTTGTGGTCAATCCTCAAGAGGCGGGTGGACAAACAAAAACCCACTAATTCTGACAAACTCCAAGAAGTGATTATGAAAGAATGGGTTGCTATCCATCAGGATTTGGCCCAGAAGTTGATGGAGATCATGCCCAGTCGAATTGCAGAGGTCCTGAAAAAGAACGGCCAACACTGCAAATACTGACCCTTTGCATAAATGTCTTTGAAACATATGAAGTGCTTGTAATTATATTTCAGTACATCACAGAAACAACTGCAACAAGCAGTTTAGCAGCAAACTTTGTGAAAACTAATATTTATGGAATTCTCAAAACTTTTGGCCACGACCGAATGTAATTGTTTGCTCAAGCGTGACAGAGAACTTGGTGCTAGCGCACGTCTTTCTGTTCTCTTTTGGCGCACTTAAATGATTTAAAAGCATTCTCATGAATCAGAGCGAGATCATATATGGTAAAGATGACAGAAAAAACGGATGTCGCGTTAATTGCGTTAAATATTTTTAACGCGTTATATGGGAATTTTTTTTAAAAAATCACATGGGTTAATCACAGCACTGATTTTTAACCCAATTTTCTGTTTAATAAATTTCAAAGTCAACTTTTAACATGTCCAAAACGTTAACGCTGCGTATGCTCCGACGTTCGATCCGTGTGCTTGCCTGCTGCGTCACGTGGTTAGGTTGCGGCGCGCCCAAAAACAGACATTTATTAAACAAAAGACTTCATTCACTCAAGTCCGAGTCAAGTCTCAAGTCACGACTATCAAGTCAAAGTCAAGTCTTTCATCAATATTTGTCAAGCAAGTCTCAAATCCTAAAATTTGCGACTTAAGTCTGACTCGAGTCCCCCACCTGTGCCTCATCACGTTAAATTTGAACCACTCTAATCGCAATAGCCACTATTTTAATAATGTCAATTGTAATTAAATCACCTTCTCTTAGGGATTAGAAAGCTCTCAGATTTCATCAAAAATATCTTAATTTGTGTTTTCCGAAGATGAACCAAGGTCTTGCAGGTTTGGAAGGACACGAGGGTGAATAACTACTCATCCTTTAAGGTGAAAAACAACGAGTACCATTTAATTTTAATTGGATGTCGGCTGTAACATGAGCCCAGGTTTTATTCTTTTAGTTGTTTAGCATTCCCCCCCTCAGATCTTTATAGCTCAGCACATTAATAATGAATAGAGTTTTACCCCGAGGCTTTACACTTTTCAGCTGATCTTTTTGTGTGAGCAATTTAAGAGCTCATCATTAGACCTTCTTGTTTGACTGAGGTGATCGAGCACTTCCATCTACCACCCACTGGTCTGGGTAGCAGATAATAGGTTTGCAGTTTCCACCGAGAGAGGAAGTTGAAGCAACGCTGCGCGTGTTTCTTACTATTTCATGCCGTAAAGCTCTACAGATCCGATTTAAATTGTTCGGTGGGTGGCATTAAAAAGAGTGCATTTCCGTGTGTATTTTTTTTTTCTCTCTTTTTTTGGTTTGTTTTTTTAATGTGGCTTTTATCAGTGAGGTTGTAATTATGCAGATTTTACAGGGTGATGTAATTACGCCCCAAGATGGAAAATAATAGTAATAGTTAATGAACAGAGTTTAATTGCACACGCAGTAATTAACACCAGCGAACGCTCCTCTCTGCAAAATGTCTGTCCACAGCAATGCATAGTGCACATGCTTATACAAAGGAGGAAAAAGTGTCACTATGGAAACAAGAGCAGGATGCAAGTCTCCTGAGAAACTGAAGTGGAGATAAAAACACAACCGAAGACAAAAAAAAAAAAAAAAAAACAGGCCAAGCTTAGTTGTGTCTGCCACACTGGCGGGGTAATTTACAATGTCATCTTCATTTCTGACATAAACTACTGGAGAAAACACACCTAACCAGCTGTCCTCCATTTAATTCCTTTCTGGGAATACTGATGCATCCCTATGTTTATAGCACACGTGTCTATATTTACAGTATACAAAGTTCAGGCTCTCAACGCATCCTGCATTACGACGATTTAGCAGAGGCAATCTATTTTAATAACAGCTGCCACAGTCTTACCTCACAATGATAAATGAAAATCTAAATGACTTGGGACGGGAAAAAATTCCACCGGGAGGGAGAGGTGATGGAGATAAGTGCATGTTCGCGTGTGCTTGCGCATTTGCAAACGTGGCGAGATCCTTTCTGAAAGAGCGTCTCCCAGTCGTAGGTCCCTAATAACCTCTCGCAGAAGCGTGGACGGTGCATATAACCACCGCGCACTTTGAGTTTTCTAACCTGTGGCTGCAGGGAACACGCTAATGCCGCTTGATCCCGCAGCACACGACTTTGAATATAAAGCAGATTTGCGATGCAAACAGCCGAGGCGGGCGGATTTGCTCCTTATTTTCTGTAACCAATGTATTTTTGTTTGAGGAAGGGCTCGGTGATGACACAAGTGGGGGTGGGGGGAAATGGAGAGAGAGAGAGAGAGAGAGAGAGAGAGAGAGACTACGGGAGGGGTAAACCTGCGCTCTTGTAAGGATGATGTCAGTTTCTGCAGCTGAGCCCCAATCTGTACCTCACTGAGCCGAAGACTCACCAACTCATTCCTCGTCTCTGATGGAGAGAGATAGAGAGAGAGAGAGAGAGAGAGAGAGAGAGGGGGGATGAAAGACAGAGGAAAGGCACAGATGGAAGGCGAGTGCTGATGGTGAATGGCACAGGTGTGTATCGAAGGTCCCTTTTTTACTTCTCAATGAGTTGATGCTGTAATGTAAGTCAGTGACTAGATGTAATTCATGTTGTTTATGAATCATTTATGTCAGCAGGTGGTTGAGGTCCTTAATATCGGGATTCTTTATTTAATCGAGTAACACAAATGTCTGTAGTTTCAGTGTGTTGTCCTGCGTATCTGTGCTGTAATGTGCTTTTGCTAAGTTGCTGTTGCTGTTTTTTTGGTTTAGTTAATGGAACTCCACATCTGATACTAAGTGTTAAACAGACAGGCCATGTTTTAGGAAATGGCTTTTGTATTGGAAAAAGGATGTCCAGCAAATAATTGTGCTATCTCAATGCAGACAGTTGAGCTGGGTGTCACATTTCACCTGGATATAATTAAAAAAACAAACAAACAAAAATGAATATTGAATATTGCTACTTAGAACTCATACATGCTATAATAATAATTCTTTTTATTATACAATTGAAGATGTTTTAAAAAAAAAATACATGTATATTTTTATGTATGGTTAATATTTGTAAATGTTTATATATGTCTTTAAATATATTTCTGTATTTTTTAATTTATTTTATTTATAATAAGCACGTAAAAGTAACATAGCTGTTATTAACATTATATGTAGATTAAAAAATATTTGATTTTTCATTTGTACATGTATATAGATTTTTTTAAAGATATTTTTAAATGTATATAATATATAAACATGAAAATATATAAAAATGTGTATGTTTTATATATATATATATATATATATATATATCGTAAAAAAAGATGTGAATCGCACCCAGTTACGCGCTGTTTATCTAGTCAAATTTGTTGCGAATCTGAGGTGGCTGCTCATTCCCTCTAACACTTTCAATTTTGTAATTGATGCAATTAAAATTCAGCCTGTATTTTGACGTGAAGCGTGAATCCCATCGCTAATCTGGTGAGTCACAACCAGCACTGGGATTTACCATCAAATATGCCACCGCCACGGCCCGTGTCACTTCTGAGCTGCCTGACAGTTGGATTCCCTGACATTTTAAGTTGTCTCTTAGCGGGCTATACCCTTGTCAATTGCCATCTCTCTCTCACACACACACACACACACACACATTCACACATGCAATGCTAGTGTAAACTACTCCACAGCTTTTCACACTGGGGGAAAAACGCCTTAGGGGAAAGACGGTGGAGGGGAGGATGCAGCAGTGGTGAAACACGAATAGTTGCACTGTTTCAGGCTATGTCTATTAAGAATTAATGAAGTATGACATATCACCTCTGGGAAGAGAATAAACCGCACTGCTAACAAGCCAAAAATGTACGATGGCCCTAAACGGCCGTTTCTCCAATTGCGAATTAATCCTGTGCCGCTGTAACTCTCACAAACCTTTTCAATCACCGAGAAGGTATCGTTTTCGCTTCGAGGTGTTTAGCATTTCCCTTCGAGTCTTATCCTGTTCTTTATGACACACCACATTAATAATTAATTGAGTTTTACCCTCAGGCTTAAGACTTGTTTTCCTCTGAACTTTTCACGAGAACAATTTGAGAGCTCATCAACTCGTACCTCGGCCAATCTAAATGCGCAACCGATGCTGGATGACGGCGTCAGGGGCGGCAGCTCATTACAGAGACGGCGCTCGCTGTCTGTTTCGCAGTGACCCCAATCTCAGAGGTCGCGCGGCCTGATATCCACCTGCTTTGTTTTGGGGGCGGCGGCTGCAATCATTTTAAAATCTGTGTAGAACATTAAACCAAGACCTCGAGTGAACTGTGTGCCACTACACGGTCTCTTCAACTGCATGTTTTGAAACGAATGACATGCACTCGAGTTCTCTTGCTCTGTTTCAAGAAGATCAAGGACTGGTTTATTGAAGCGAGCGCTGACAGCAGGTGGCGTCTAATGCGACCTGTGAGACTACTCGAGATTTCGAAAGAACATCATCGTCGTTCAGATGTGCCTTTCAAAGCCCTGTGATGCATGCACAGCTCCTCAAAGTTTTGAGGAATAGTTTGACTGCGCAGGCTGTCGAGGGACCATCGTTTTTGTTTTCGTCTTGCCCACACACACGTTTCGTGTCTTTAAAGTGCTCTCCTCATGCTGTCAGGCGAATCTAAAACTCAAAGATTTGCAAGCAATCTTTGATCACTCTTTTTGTGAAGACTGCATACATTTTTAAAGTATATGTTCTGTAAATAATTGTAACCCCAGTTGTGATAATGGTAATTGTATGTGTATTGCAATAAAATTTGCAATTTGAAATTGCAATGAAAATAAATAAATGCATTGAAAAAAAGACAAAGTGATTAAAAACAATGACTATAAAGAATTAATATTTGGTGCTTTAAAAAAAAAACGAACTAGTGCAATTAAATGCTTTTTTAGCGAATAGTGAAGAAGTTATATAGAAAACTTAGTGAAAACTGAGTAAAACGAAGCATTGTGCTGTTTTATAATTTTATGTACACTTTAAATATATGGTAAATTTGCGTTAAATAACTTTTCTTGAAATATAATAATAATAATAATAATACAGGTGGTAAAACAATTCATCGTAAGTGGCCTGTCAATAAAACATGGCCAATGCTCATCAGGCTAACACAACACTACATAAAATCCATATGCATTCACCAAATAATAGAATTTAACACACAACACCTTTTACTTTACCGAAATGAAATATAAGACAAAACAAAACTATGTAAAAAAAAAAAAAAACTTTGTAAATTATTTGAGCATTACACATTTTTAAAAAAAAAAAATTTAAATTACTTTTTTATGATACTGACAGCTGTATAATATAAAATGCACTAATTCTACTAATTATGCACTAATTGTAATGGTGTGTTTTGAATTTTGAAGTGAGCATTGCATTAAAATTGTATTTTAATTTTAGGAATTTAGTTTCACTTACGATCATTAAATTATTAGATGTAAATATTTATATTATAGCATTATGCATTGGGCGGGGTGGGGTGGGAATGAGTTATGTGTATTATAAAGGAATATAACTGGGTTAATTTACCAGAACATGCAACTGATTAAATACAATTAGGCATTTCAAAGCTTTAAGATTACTTTTCTAGTGCATTGTTTGCATAAATATATACATGCATAATAAAGTGTAATGCAATTCTTTTTTGTTTTATATTCATCAAACAGTAATGGGTTTGAAATAAAACCAACTTAAATACTGACGTGGGACAGATTTCGATTTTTAAGCTTTGGTATTATGATGAAATGGTAAGGCCTTGATGGCTTTTCATTCAAGCCTTCATACTGATAAAACCCAATCATAACTCGCGATGGTTCACACATGGGCATCCTCCACTGAAGGCATTACCTGTGTCGCATTTCCTGTTTTCCAGCACCGGGGCACCTTCTCATCAAATCATCTTTACCCGTTACTCTTGTAAATGGATGACAGCCTGGTATTATCCCCATAAATTAACAGCAAAATGACTTCTTTTTTTTTCGATTAAATATTGTGTCGCGGCACAGGGAGCCGAAAGCTCTCCTCGAAACAAATAGTCACATTCATCACCTCCATCTCTGACATTGGGGCAATGTGATGGAATTCCCAGTCATTTTCCATCAGTGACAAAAGCTGTGAGTGGCACTATACGCTGCTGAATGGGGACTGGGGGTTACTGGGATTGAAAGGTGAGATTGAAGATGGCCTCTGTTCCCTTTAGACTCCATGTCATTACTGCTGACCAGTCGCCCATTTCTATCTGGCCCTGATCTCCAGGCCTCTGTGAGTGGCAGTATGGCGAAACTGATGCTATTTTCAGGGCCAGCCAGTGATAATGTCACTCCACTTCAAAGAGCAAAGCTGTCCGGTCTCCCTGGAGATTCTGCGCAAAGATGAAGTGATCAGAACAGCGCTGACAAGGAGATGAACAATTATTGCTTTTGGCACCAACAAACACCACGGCGAGAAAATGCAGTGAAGCGTTTTTTTTTCTCTTCAAATCAGCCACCCTAGCCGCATTTTTCGCCATATAAATTCAACTATTAGTAATGGCTTACTGTAGTGTAATGAGCACCTTGCATCGTGGTAAAATTTGCACAGAATAATTGAACTAATCACTATTTGCATAATTAAATTAACCATCTTAATCATGAGTTTCGCAGCATATTTGCTTAAAACCAAAAGAGTAATCAGTGGCAATTACCAGATTCGGCGCCACAGAAGCTTTTGTGTGTATCGCATGCTATGATTGATTAATGCATTAGACCTCACAGAAATGCCTCGCTCTTGACGCCTACCGTGACACATTATGATAGTTGAGATCGTAATATCAATTTCATACTGTAATATCTCTCTTTCTGCCTGCTTAGCTTTGTCATCTCCTTTTCAATCCTCTTCTTTCCTCTTTATTTCTTCTACCAGGTGCCTCCAATACGGGCCCCTACGTCTTTGTCGAAAGCCAGGGAGGTGCTCCCATTACAGCTGCTGTGTCTTATGGCTTTTTATTCCTATGTGAAGGTGAATAAGGCTCATGTAGGGATACAAGCCACTAAACACACAGTGATAAATCAGCTTGAAACGAGTTGTCAGTTAGTCCTTTTCTGAGCAGCAAATAAGTAATCAAACAAACAGCCGAACTTTATTTCCTGTTGTTTGTGATGTGCATTTGCATAAATAGTAGAAGCTCTTATTTGGGTAATTATTGTGCCATTGTGTATGAATGATTCTGGAATGATGTGCCGTTGATTTTTGAGCAAAGCCATTGCTGTTCACTCAAGACGGGAGAAAAAAAAAGAAAGAAAAAGAGTTATTGTCATTAGATCATGGTGTGAAGTTACTGGAAGGAAAACTAATCAAAGCGACTTAATAGCTTTAGGAATCGAATACAGTGGGATTCAAAAATCAGAGACCATACTGAAAAATGTGCATTCAGGATTTTGAGACGATTTACCAAAAAATGAGCGAAAAATGTGAATTTGTCACATTTGAGCACTTCCGCTAAAGTACAAGATACTGTTTAGAACACTCTCAAATCATCAATGATCAACATGATCATACGGTTTTTTTCTGTCACTAAAGCGACAAAACACTTAGAAATACACGTTCGCTTTCTATTCAACTTTTCACTCTTTTTACGCTTGGTATCATTTGAAACTTGTAGAAGTATTTTTTTGCATTTTGAACCCCGATATATGTTCACATTTGTTACACAATCGCTTTTGGAGACGTTATATCCGTTTCTGGATCAAAGCTGTCATTTTCCCTATGAAAAACAGGTTGTCAACCCTGGATGGCTCTGTGATCTTCAACATTTCATTGTGACTGTCAATTTAAAGGGATCATTAAATGTGAATTCAAAGGATGCTGTGCTGTTCTTGACTGATTAAAACATTTCTTTTGCACAGTTCACTTTTCACATTGTATCGTTGAAGTTTCTACAGTGTAAGTAATCACAAGCACATTGCTTCATTTCGACAGATCCACAGCATGAAATGAAGAAACCACCAGAAAGAAACAAAGACTTGATGCAAAAAAGAAATTTAATAACCAAGTTTATATGATGCACTTTGTGATCCACTCATAAGCCTTCAGTAGGCTTTGTATTTGCTTTCCTTTTTTTTTCTCTTCATCTTTTGCACATTATTAAAATAGAACTTTGACATTACGCATTGCACTGGAAAGAATCAACCTACAATATTACACAATATAAGATACATATAAACATGACAAAGCACCTTTTGTTCTAGTAAACTGGGGGACATACAGGTGATCATTTGTGGGGTTTGTGTATGGTAACATCAGTGCATGGGAAGAATTCTTAAGGGTTTCATGCGCAATAATAGCACCTGAGTTCATAATATCGACGAAATCAATCTAAATACAGTTATGGAAAAGGCTTTTCCATTGCCCTCCTCTGAACAAATTAGGACACAAATGAACCCTTTCTTTTTCGAGTGATTTTACAGTTGTTGTTTTTTGTGCAATTTCCTCTAAAACTGAGTACCAGCACTGATTTGATGAGTGTAATTGCTACATGTTCCCTTCAGTAATAAGACATTGTGTTCACATTACACAAATAATAATAATAATAATAATAATAATTATTATAAAATAACATAGCACCAATTAGTGACGATACAAAAGCTAATACTAATGAGTGTCTCCGCAATACAGTAAAGTACAAGAGTATGAAGGAGTAATTCTCTGAAGCATATAAAATAAAGCACATTGACATGATCCAGACTTAGGATGTCTTTTGGTCCTGTTGCTAGGAAAACATCTAAGAACATGTAATGTTAAAGTGTCATGCATTATTTGGAAAAAATATATTCTCAGTTCATTTTCAAGTAAATTCTTTTCCAAAAACCTTTCTTTGTTGTTGCTGTTGTTGTTGTTGTTGATAAACAGTCTCTTAGAGATAATGCTCCACTATAAAATAGAGAAAATAAATTTGTAACCAACATATCCATCCTATATTCATACATTTTGCTGTTGGTCTTCACATATATATGTAAATACACATTTACAAGAGGAATGCAATAAAGTGACTCAACGGATTTCAATGATTTCACAGAGGAGGGCCATACAATCCTAGTCTCATGAATAAACTGCCTTAATCACATGCCTAGTGGATCACTTAATTACCTCCTCGTTAATAGCATTCATTTAATCCTTAATTGATTCAGAAGTGTCCTTTCTTAAAGGAATTTTAAAGCTAGTTAGTCTTTGGCCAAACAGCTGGCTGAGGAGGTGGTTTTGTGACTCTGCAGTACGGTATGAGTGAGTCTCTATAGATCTGACCCCTGGTTTGGACCGTGATTTGTTAAAAGAATTGTTCAGGGTGGAGATCCTGGAAGAAGGGGGATGGATGGGTCCCCTTGGAATGCTCTTCTTCCCCTTGCAATCTCCAGTGAAGTGACGTCCAATCTCAACCTTTTTTGGTGAGAAACTATCTCCAGAACCTTTCTTTAGGGTAAGGCCCAGATTAGACGACCCTATTTTATGCTTGGAGATTATTTTGTTACTGACGGTGTCATCCTTTACGGACGCAAGCACTTGATAGTCATTGGGAAGTTCATTTTTCCTTGGTCCATCAATATTTTCACTCCTGCTGGGCCTGAACTTCTTTTTTGGCCCTTGGGTCAATACCCAAATTTTCCCTTGCAGTTGGAGATTGTGTTCTCTGAGAGCTGTGAGTTGTCTTAAGATCTTTCTTCCTCTTCTGTTGCTTGCTTGAGTCCTTGTCTTCACATGTATTCGAGCTGTTGGTGTGACGGATTGAATCAGCCGTACTAAGACACCGTAGGTTGTTTTCGAGACTTTGTTGTATAGTTTCCTCAGATATGACCATAGTAGCATGCTTCGCCAGAGCAGTAGTCAGCTGTTCACCGTTACGAGTGTGAAGATCTTGTTTGTTCTCATTTCTCTTGATGGAGAATAAAGCCTCAGTTATTTGATCCTGCTTCAAATAGCTTGTTTCGTTTGAAGACTGCTTCACAGATGAGATCTCAGAGTCATTGCAAGATGAGACTTGTTTTGGTAAACTTATGTCTTCTTGACTGCACAATTGAACGGCGCATTGACTCGAGTGCCTTATTTCTCCTTGTTCACTTGCATTTTCAAGGCGCTCTGAATGGTTTGTCTCCACCCCGTCTTCGCTATGTTTGGTAACGCTCGAAGCGTCAATCTCAGAAACTAACAATGTCGTTGGAATTGTGCAACAGTCATCTTCTATTTTAACTTCACAAATCTCTGTCAGAGCTCCCTTGTCAGTCGCACTGGCTTCCGTGAGCTCGTCTACTTGGATTCCATAAGATGGAGAAGAGCTTTCATTTTCTTCCTTCAGCTCCGTTGCTGGAAGACTCTGTTCCGCAGAATCTGTTTGCACCGTACACTCAATAATATCCCTGGCAACTTCCGGGAAGTCCTCGGCTACATCTTCAATTTTCACACTGGTATTGTTTGTTTCCGTAGAATGTTCCTCAGTACTGTTCTGTATGGTGTCATCTATGATGGGCAACACTGATTTGATGCCTTGCAAATGTGATGCTGTAATCTCTAAGCTGCTTTCACTTGATTTTCTTTTCTTGCTTGGTGGTGTGTCAGATTTATCATCTTTTAAATGAAAAGGCTTGCAAGGTCTCACGACTCCCCTGAACTTGAAGATCTTGTTCCCTCCAGCAAGGTGTTTCTCCATGTGACGATCAAACTGTTCCTTTTTTGAAAAAGTGTAGTTGCAGGTACTGCAGATGAAGGACTTCTTTATTACATGCATGACATCAGCACAGAGTTCGCAAGTATATAGTGTGGTGTGCTTTGAGTCTGGCTCATCGGTCTCCTCATGTTCATTTTTAAGATGGTCTTTAAACTCCTTCGCCTCTTGGTAGGACACTGGACATTTGTGACAAAGGAAAATCTTTTGCAAGCTGTGGACCACTAAATGACGTTGGAGCTTGAAAGGCTTTGGAAACTGCTTGCCACAGTGGTGACAGTCCCTTGAAGGGTCTTTGCAGTTTGGATGCATCTCAACATTTTTGGAAGAGGTTTCTGCTTTAGGTAGAACCTCAAGTGCGCAATGTTTACTTCCTCCCCCAGTGCTCGTTTTGGTCTTGAGGCTTGTGGAATCAAACTCCTCTGGAACCTTTGGCTCTTGTCCATTAACATCAAAGGATGTTCTTCTCTCTTCCTTAGATGATGGTTTAATATAGTCTTTTACAGGTCTGCTGGGTCGATGCTGCATTATTGAAGATATGAAGTTCTTCACAGCATTTTCCTGCATGAAACACCCAGGCATGTCCAAGAGGGAACTCTGAGACTGCCCTCTTCGTGCAAACTGAGTGGGCATGCTCGCGCAAGTGTTCATTGTACATCCAGACATCTGAAATTTCTTTCAAGCACATGCCACAAGTCCAGACACCTGCTTTGTTTTTGGCGTGTTTCTCCCTGAGATGGTCCCTAAGCTGTTCCCGGGAGCTAAACTTGCGCTGGACACACATATAGCAAGTTGGGGGCGGTGATGGATTGTGAGAGAGCTTATGGAAGTCGAGCTCACCTATGGTGAGAAACCATGTGAAACACACCTTGCATTTGTACTGCTTATCCTTTGGTTTGAGTCCAGGTTCTATGCGTTTCCTACACTTGCGCTCCCTAGGCTTTTTGCAAGGTATTAAAGGGTCTTTCAGTTCTGTGCTTGCAATGGTTGCAACCAAAGGCATCTCAGTGCTTGGTGAACAAGAGGCATTTTCTTGAACACAGAGCAGTTGGAGAGGGCAAGCTGTAGCAGGAACCTCCGATTTACAATCTTCCCGAGGAACTGATGACACTGGGGTTTCTGGCATAGTGCAATCATGTGAATCATCCTGGGGCTCTAAGGGTCTCATTGTGCCTTCATTCTCACATAAGAATTCTTTAATCACAGTTTCTGCATTTTCCTCGTAACCAGCCTGATGATCCATTAAGGCATCTTTTGAATGACAAGGGTTCTTGACTAAGGTTTTGAGAGTCGTCGCATGCATGTTATCATTGTCGATTGACATGGTTTCATATTCACAAGGGTCATTTGTGCCATTGGTGAACATGTGTCTCAAATGGTTCTCTTTAGATTTCTCATAATTCTCAATAAAGGCACCAGTGGGAGGACAGTCTAAAACTAAACAGGACAGTTGTTTTTGCTTTTTGTTGCTTTTACCATAGACCCTTGCACATTTCTTTCGTTTCCTGTCATCATTTCTTGGGAATAACTCAGAAAAAGTACTTTCATCATCAAAGAAAGCCTTGAGATCAGATCCCATTCCTAAAGTACCAGTAAGCATGTGACTGTCTTCTGTGGGAGAACAGGTGCTCTCGTGCTTGATATCCATAGAAGGAAGTGGATAGTGGATATCTTCTGTCTGAAAATATTTTGGGTTAATGTCACAATACTCAACAACATCGCCAATGTCACGTGTGTCACTTTTCTTATGCAAAATGAAAGGCTCTGTGGACGAACTTATTTCTTCCTTTTGCTCTTCAGTGCTGATAGTTACCATGCTCTTCTGTTCCTCTCTCACATTGACTTCATTATAGTTGTGACTGCTACTTGAGATCTGTTTTTCAGGTGACTTGGGAGAGTTTTGTTGCACCATTGAGGTGGGATCTGGAGAGATAGCTTGCAAAATATCTGTTTTGAGAGTACTGAGTATTTCATCTGAAAAAGTGTCTTGCTTTACCAGTATTGGAGCAAACATTTCACTGCTGATGCCCATGGTGTTATTTGCTTTTTCATGAAGAAGAATTGTCTGATCAGTATCACAAGTTCCTGGAATCTTTGACATGTCAGAATCACTTGCAATTCCTTTAACAATCAAATGTGCGTCTGTTTGCTGTCCTTGTCCATCTGAGATTTCATTTCTGTTTGAATGTGAAAGAACTGATGGACCCATAACATCCATGCTATCTTTCAGTGCTTTTTCTTTTGGGTGTGACATGGGCATGAACACTTGACTACTCATATTTACATTTTCAGTGGATGAAATCCCTTCAGTCTTTACCACATGCTTCATGGCTTTATGTCTTTTAAGTCCAGGTTGTGTACGAAAGAACATCGCACATATTTCACACTGAAATTTTCCTTGAATTGCATTCTGTGGACCACTCTTTTTAGGTGAGGATTTTGTGTCGCTTGACTTTAAACTCTGTCCTTCATTTTGGACAGTTTTGCTTGCAAGACCAGTGGATACTGCCTTTTCACAAGTTATCAGAGTTTTAGATGTCTCTTTAACATCTAACACGGTGGACCTCTGAATTGCATCTTGCTCATTGGTGGTCATCTGATTGTCCATCTTCTCAGAATCTACTTTCTTCAGAAGTGTGAGTTTCTGATCCATGTAATCAACAGTTTCATGTGGAACATAACTACCATTCATGTCACTCTGGTTAAGTTTTGAGACTTGTTTAGAGTCAATTGTAATGACATCCTCAATGTAATTACTGGAGGAACCTGGGACATTCGAATACTTAATGTCATTTTGGATGTTGCCATTTATAGAGTTTCCGGGTATATCAAGTCCAATCAGGTGGCCCTGGATATTTGGCTCTGGTTCATTTGCATTATACGGTAGGCTGGATGACAATGATTTATCAAGAGAGAAAGCACAGGCATTGAGAATGTAGTTGTCTGTGGAGTTTGATTTCACATCAGACAGTTCATTTCCTTTGTTTGAACATTTTGAGGTTAAGTTGTAATCATTGAAGCATGTTTCACTGTAATTCAGGGGGCTGAGTTTCGATTCATATAGTGCACCTGTATCCTGCGAGCCATCCAATGCCCCAGAACGCTGAGAAGTCTCACAAAAGGTTTGTTTTGAGATGCTGTCCTCCACAGCCAACAGTGTTCCAGAGCTAGAAATTGGACTCTCTGTGATTTTTACTAAATCCTGGTGGGGAACAAATGAGCTCTCCAATTCTGGTGTTGCTGGATCAGAAGCATCTAAAGACCTGTCAATATCCAGGACTTGTCTGTTTTTGCTTAGAGCAGGGGTAACTGTGCCCACGAGTGAACCATTATCTCTCAGTTCACAAACGCTTTGGATAGAGTTGTGAGAAAACTGTGGTTCCCGAGTCACAGTATAAAGTTGAGGACTTTGCTCAAAGCTCTTTTGTTGACTCTCTTCACATTCTGATTTCACACTCTCCACACTGTCTGTACAGTCATTTTCATCTTGAAGTACAGGAAGATGTTTAGGAGAAACCACCTTTTGTGTATTATTTAATTGTGAATGGGTCGACAAGTTGTCTTGACAAAGAGGAGACTTGATGTTTGAAAGGGGTGGTTGGATGTTTGTATCAGACAGACAGTATGTCGTTCCACCTGTTTTGTCCGATGCCTGTCTGTTGCCTTCAGAATTTATTTCTGGCTTTGCAATTAGAGCAGAATCTTCATCACATTTCTGTGTTTTTGCAATACACAGGGAGTTTTTATCTTTTGCTATGTACTGGGATGTAGAAAAGTGTGATATTTTAGAGAAATCTGGACTTTGCCTAGTATACATTGAGTCTTTTACCTCAAACTGTGTATCACACTCAGCATTCTCAGTTTGGCCGACAGAAGACTCATGCTTGTGTTCATACCTAGAGATCGAAAACTTCTCAGAATCAATATCATTTGAGTTCACACAGCAGGAGCTCTCAGCAAGCTGTTGTTCATTAGCTGCCGAGTCTTTATTATGAAGAGTGTCATTACAAGTCTTATTTAGGTTGGCTTTTGTTTCATTTTCTGACATGTCACTGGTTTTCTCTTCTAGATTATCTGTAAAAGTGTTGGTCTCCACTGAGAACTTTGTCAGGTCTTTTTCTGTTTTTCTAAATTCCACATGTTCAGACTCAATGCGTTCTGAGTGTTCGTTGTCTTTTTCATGTTCCTCAGGAACCACGCATTCTTGATTAGGAGATGACTGAGGTGATGTAAAACCGGAAGACAAAGAATCTGAGATTACTTCCAAGCTTCTCATCAGATTTTCGGTGTAAATTTCATGTTCAAGCATCTCCTCTGACTTGTCCAAGCACTCGTTACTTTCTGTTTTGTCTTCTAGGTGCAAAGGTGAACTGTTTTCTGGGTTCAAATCAGTGAGCCCCATGCTGCCCTTTATATCCAAATGTTCATGTCCTGAATCAGTTGATGTGTTGATAGTAGAGGAATGTGTTGGAGTATGAAGACCTTGCTGTCCACACATCAGTCCAAATGGTAGTGGACTAGACCACGGTAAGTCATGTTCTGAGAACAGTGCCGAATGTGAGTCTACTGGTCTGGCAATTTCCAGGTTCTCTGAAGAACAGTTTATCTGCAAGCTACTGTCCTCATCTTCACTTTCAGGGTCAAGTCTCAGTGGAGAGAATTTAAGCTGTTTTGGCAGCTCACTGTCTAATGGTGGAGGGCTGCTGAGCTTGGCTGTCTGCAGCTGACTCTCAAGCTCTGTAACAATTCTTTTGATTTCCAGATCATCAACTGACACATTGTTGAGATTTGGAGTGAAGTCGATTAATTTCTCTGACAAAGCAAATGGCTCATGGTTGAAATTGGTCTTATTCTCGTTTGAGTCAGAGTCCTCTTTGTACTGAGAAATCTCTGCTGGCAGCACAGGACTAACATCAACCATCGAATTCCAGTCTCTCTGCTCTAAGAATTGTGAGAATGTAGAGTCAAAAAGTTCCTTCTTATCTGTTGTGGTTTCCAGAGGACTAAAGCTCTCTTTGGCAAGCTGAATATCTGGATAAAGATTGTTCTCAAAACCTCCCACAGAAAGGTCGCCAAACATTGACGTTGTGTCAAAAGAAAGGGGTGACTTTATAAGACTTTGATCATGTTCCGAAGAATAGGGAATGAGGCATTGCACATCCTTTTGTGCTGCAGCATCATGGACTTTTGAAGGTGATAAGCAGACATTGTCCACAAGTGAAGTGCAAAAAGGTGGGGGTTCAGGAAATAGATAATTTGAGCCTCTGTTGGCTTCTTCACTTGATGTTTTGTTATTGCTGACTTTCTCAAAAATGGGGGCTGAAAATTCAGAACTGTTATTTCTCTTGTGGGTTTTACACGCAACAGCATCTTTTTTGAGAGTAAAAACGTGGTTAGAATCTCTCTTGTTTGCGGTGTCCACCGGATTCAGTGTTATGCCTGACCCTCTTGGTGATGTGATGTCTTTTTTGAATGGCTCTTCTGTTGTTGCAAGAATCCCTGCCTCAAAACCATAGTGGTCCCCTTTTTCCTCTATTTCCACTCTGGTGGTTTTGAATCTTGCGAGACTGACAGTACTTTTAGTCATTGTACGTTCCGAAGCAGTCTCCTCAGTCTTACAGATAATGCTTGAACATTTTGAAGTAGTGAATCGGTCCTTGTGCTCAGTGAGTAGTATCTTATCAGTGCTGTACCTTTTTGTATTTTTTGTGAAGGTCAGAGCAAGTGATGTGCTTGACTCTTTCCGTATCCTTGGCGGGGATTCCTCATACACATTCTGCTCAAGAGCGTCTTGATCTTTCCTCTGCACTTCTGTTCGTTTCTCAGAGTCTGAATCTGTATGGTCAATACTTTTTGGGCTGCTGATGCTATCGCTACAAATACTTATTGATGTGCTGAGTTCACTGCTTGTGGAAGACCTACTGCTCCGTCTTCGTAGCCTTTGGTGACCAGGGTTTTCTTTCATCAAGGATGGAGAGACATCCAAATCTTTCTTGGGATCAAAGCATTCATTCTTGTTTTGTTTCCATGAACTTTCCCGGCTCTTGTCAGCACGAATCCTCCCCTTACACTCTTTGGTGTACGTGTATTTGCAGCGAATGCTTTGGCTGAGACGTCCCTGACTGGCTATCTTCACAGGCTCACAGTCGTCATCCGAATCAGAAACATAGTCATATTCCCTGAAAGTAGGGTTCTGCACTGCAGGAGTCACTCTCTCCATCACAAGTGAAAATTGCATGTTTTTGGTGCCCTTTACATGGAGTTTATGCAACTTGTTCTTTTGTTGAACAATTTTGTGAATAAGCTCTTTACTCCAGCTTCCACCACCTGTCCTCTTCCTCTTTCCTTCAGTTGGTATTGGTTTCTGAGCTGTTGGACTTTTGTTGGCACAGGTGGATCTGGGACATGTTTTAACTAATGCTGTGCTGCTCTGTAAGCTTTTAAGCCCACATCTTGCAGAAAACTTGCTTGATAAAAGAAACTTAGAACTGTAATCATTTTCGTGTTCTGTATGTTCTGAGTTTTTGGCTTCCCACTCAATTTGTGTGCAATTTGACTCCTGGGACTCTGTTGGAGAGGAATCTGCTTTGAGGCCTTCCTTTTGTATCAGCTTGCATTGGCTTTCCTTGTAAGCGCTATCTGTGTGTTTGCTGTCTGAACTAAGGCTGTCTAAGTCGGAGTCAAAAGGATATTTGCAGTGAGCCTGAGATCTCTCACTGGATGTTGATTCATTGTTAGTTCTACCCTCAAATATTGTAGAGTCTTTGGTAGTCAAAGTCTGTCTTGTACATTTAGTAGTGGTGAGGTCATCATCAACAAATGCATCAATAAAGCTGCTATCAATTTCTGCATTGTCTGACTGATAGCCCAGTCCATTCAGAGCCTCTGTGATAAGGCTATCCAGTTTGGGATCTTCCATTTCTAAATCTGGCAGGGGTGCAGATGGTAGCATCAGTTTCATTGAATCATCTTTTATATCTCCTTTGGTTTCATTATCTGGCACTATTTCCCCATTCTTGTTCAGTCCAAGCAGAGACAGATGCAAATCTGAAGAACTCCGCAAAATAGCGTAACTGGATCCAGATGGCATGGCTTTTGTGTGGTCCGTCTGAAACTTCCTTGTGTCTTCCACTTTTGGCACATCTTTTAAGTCATTTTGTGCAAATGTATGCTGTCCACAGTATTGCTTATGGTCAAGAAAAGAGACAAGGTTATTAAAATTCTGATCACACTGCTTGCATGTCAGAAGCACATCCAGTTGGTCAAGGTTGGCAGAGACTAATGATGTGGCGAGTTGGTGGGCAGAGTATGGAGGTGGGGGATGGTTTTCTGTTCTGTAGGTCTCCAAACAACCTTTCCCATTGTCCATGTTGGACTTTGAATGCCTGTTATGTGCCATGAAACTTGCCGTGTTCTCTTTGGTCCTTTCTTGTTTATAGTGCAAGCCTCTGGATGCTTCTGAATGGTACAGATGCTGGTTAGTGTTCATGTTACTGGATGATATCAATACTTTATCCTGCTGCTGCTGATAAAATTGGGGAGACAAAACCTTTGAAATTTGGCTGTCATCAGAGTTACTGTTGACCGAGTTTGTGGAGGCTGGGGAGAGTGTTGAACACGTACTGCTAGACGGCGGATTTTGAGTAGGTGAATGCGAAGGCGAGCCATATGGTGACACCATCTTCAGTCCTAAGGGTGCTACAGGTAACGGAGGGTAGCTACAGTTTCTTGATGTCACTGGCACTGGGTGGTTCATACCAAAGTATAACGACTTATTCTTGGCGTCGCCCACCTGGAGTTGATTTGTATCCACCTTGTTTGTAAAATGACAGGGTGGAATTGTATTGCAGCCTTGCTTGACACTGTCCTCTTTTTGATTTGAGAAGCTCTCATTTTTCTTTTTGTTGAGAGAGTTGTTAGAATCTTTATGGTTGCTGTTTTTGTGTGGCTTACTATCATCTTGCCAGTCTGATGGGCCTATCAAAAAAGTAAGCTGCTGATTGCTCAATTGCCTGGAGAGATCAATCCTGTTTTGGTTTGGCATGGCAGTTGTGAAGTGTATTTGCTGCCAAGGCATACAGCCATTAATGCCAGTGTTTTGTCTTTGCTCTTGTGCAGGTTGGTACTGAAAGGGGTAAGGTGTGGAGGTCTGGTCTACAAGTGATGGTGTAAAGTTTTTGTTTGCTCCTTCCCATGAGTGTGATGCCCTGCTATGGTGTTTACTTGCACTTTTGTCGAGAGGCCCTGGGCTGATGTGAATACCATTATGTGGGGGGCTGATGACATGTATTTGTGAACTTGAACCTTGTGCAATATTTCTAATATGATGAACACTGCCTTGGATAAGAACTCTCTGGCTGGTGGTGCCATTTTTAAGATGGCAGCCTCTCTTGCCCACTACCGCGAAGCCTGCGTCCCTGCCGTCTATTGGACTAAAAGACTCTGATTTATCTGGAACACTCTTACTCTGCTCTGTTTGGCGAGTGCTTGATGCTGAGCTCTCGTCATTGCTGGGAACAGAGGATGACATACCATGTGACGTCGGCATGTACTGGGGCGGTTTAGGGTGTAACTGGTATGACTGCCTGTCCTCTACCTGGTCATTACCAAACTGTGCACTAGCTTGCATGGCCTCGTGGCCATCTGAAGTTGACGGAAAGGAGAATGAATTATGGGAAACCTGGTTAGGGTGAGGGAAATATCAATGTAGTCTTGAGACTGAGTGTTCCGATCACTGGGAAAGGAATCAGAGGCTGACTCCTCTAACAATTGGTATCCATACTGAAATGGCATAGGCATAAAACTGCCATTGGTCTTGTTCAAGTCCACAAGGTTGTTTGGCTTTTGTGAAGTAAGGGCAAAATTTGTGTTTCTGAAAGTCCTCTCTGGAGACTGCCACGTGTCTGTTTCACTCAGCTGAAAGTCAGGGAATAAAGTTTCATTGGCAGGTTGTGTACTGTTGCTCTCGATTGGGCTGGGCTTCTTCTGTGGAGTAGATGGTGGATTCTGGTGAGCAGGTCCTCCAGTGGTGGCCCCAACAGCCTGTGAGGTATAACTTAGGTTTGGTGAGCCCTCATGGAAGCACCTGAACTGTAGATCTTCCTGCTGCAGTTCGGCTTCTCGCTCTGGAATACTTGGCACATGAAAGCGGTAGCTGCCTGAGACAGGACCTCTACTGGACTCAAGCTTCTTTGGAGGTGAGACTTTCTGCTGGGGATAGGCTATCCCAATTGTGGGATTTGAGCGTGGGTTTGTAATACTTAATCTGTACAACTGCTGCGGGTTGCCACGCTCTTTCCCCGACTTTCTACTCTTGTCTCTATTGCGACTCTTTCCACTAGGTGACTGAGGGCTGTCCTTGCCGCCAGGCCATGTCCTGTTGCTATTGAACGAATGATGCTGCAGTGACTTAAAATCAATCTTTCCGGCCTGCTGTGGCCGAATCACAGCTTCACGTTGCTGCGTGTTGTCCCTCTCTTTTTCTGCAAACTTGGCAATATTGTTCACAGTCTGTGGCTCCAGACTCACATTTTGAAAGTGCTCAGGGGACTCTGTTAAGCTTTTGCGCTCCATAGCCCCCTTATCCTGTTTTTTGGACTCATTATCCAGCTCTTTGGCAGCCAAGGACTGTTTAGTCTCTTCAGTCATGATGTCCGTGTGGCTAGTTCAGCGCGCTGGTCCTTATCTGCACAGACTGTGACATGGACACATTGTGTTCCAGTATGAATCAATAGGCTTGCAGTAACAAAAGCTTGAAGCACAGGATTGTTTTCTTCCTTTATCTCTTCATTTCCCTGATGATGGAATGTTCATGTCATTTTTGTGATCTGAAAATAAAAGAGAAAGGAGAAGAAAATGTTAGTCTTGCTCTAGTTTTCAGTTTAGGTAATATTGCTTTATTTTACAAATATGTAATAAACAATGATACAGAGGAATAACAGGTCATTAACAAAAACGCTATACAACTCAGTCATGAATAAATGTGAACTAAAATTGCATATGAAAGCAGAAATCTCTCTCAGATGGTAAAATTTTGTAGCATTGGGACATATAGCTTTATAACAAGCAATTCCGCTTCTCGCCTGAAGAGGGCAAAATTGCATCAGTTTTGGCACACACAGCAGGCCTACACCTCATTCACATAAATCAACAAAAAATTGCAATTTAAAACATGAAACTGTACACAAAACGGACTGCACTAGACTCTACTTCATAAAAGAGGCAGTTAAAAGACTTTTAATTGTGTATGACCTTCTTCGGGTGCTCTAGACATTGCTTATATTCAGGTTTACTTTGGCCAGGAGTGTTTTGGTTGTGGCCAGACTATAAGCAGCTGAGAGTTTGGCAGCAAAGTATAATTTCTCTCCTTGGAAAATCTGTGCATAAGGTGCTTTTCAGCTACACGCTTTCAGCAGCTGACCCTAGAAAATAAGTTACAAGTCCAGAGAAACTAGAAGTGCGTTTTGCTTTAAGACCATTTGGGGATGGAGGGATCGATAATCAAAGGTCAATACTTGGATTTCTTTCTCTCAGTTAAACATCCACAAAAGTAGTCAAAATAAAACCACATATGTGGCAATTTAGGAAAGTATGACTTTTTTGCAGTTTATTTTTATTAGATTTTTTTCTGAAATCTCCTAGAGGCAACACATTCTAAACTAAAACCAACAACCTGATTTGTGCGATTCTTTTCCCTGTGCACCCAGCGTTCATATTCGCATGGTGCAGGCTAGGGATGTCATGGTGAGGAAATGTTTACACTGGTATATCATATGTGGCATATTGCTTTTCACTTTCACTTTTGAATTTGGGATCATGTTTACTCTTTTTTTTTAAAGGCCCTTTCTATATAGCTCAACTTGCGGACATCAGGGAGTATTGAACATGCGCTCACTTTTCACTCAAATTTACAATCACAAGCACTCTGTGTATAGGAAGCAGCTGGACTGATCACAGATGATGATATATTTGTGAATGACGCTCAGGATCTGTTCCAAATCCTCCGCCATCGTCTCGTCAGTCATCTCATCTCTACTTACACTCTTCCTGTTGCACTGTGCTGTGACCCTGCAGCCCATGCTGTGTGGAGACTCTTTCAGTTTACAATTGTAGTCTTTGTCTTCCAATCGAACTACATGGTTTTTATTTAATATGAGAAGGAACACGATAGTGTGGGCGGAGGGTGTACCCTGCAATTGATGTATGGTGTAACACCGGTAATACTGACTACAGCACCACAGCCTAGAACAGGCCTAAAATTAAAGAACACTAATAATACATCTGCATCATATGTATATTAGGGCTGCAACAACTTATCGATAAAATCAATAATAATCCATGACTGTCATTATCGATTAGTCTGGTCTGCCCATGTGCACGCAAAACTTCCGCCAGTCTAGTCAAATTACAGCACTGAATAACGCATTTCTATGGACAAAATGCATGTAAAAACAGTGGAGGAAACAGAGAGAGCTGCTGCGGGATAGGTGCGTGATCCAAACTGCCCAAAACATGAGAACTCTTTATTTGAAGCTTCCAGCGAATGCATTAGCTCCGCGTTTAATATGGCTTGCCGCATCAGGCGCTTGACAGATTCGTGCGCACAAAACGTTCATTCTACGGTGATATCCTTATCACTGAATGTTTCAAATTCACGCGAGCATTTCCGTTTTGCATAAAGGTTTGTCCTGACAGTCTGAGTTAATCTTCAAACTTTACGCTACTGAATGAGCGCCGGCATCCAGACAGACCGAACGCGGTAGAGGAGAAGACAATTAATGTTCAGCGTAAAAATAGGTAATTTAGGTTTAAAAATCAATGTCATTAAAGTATTTCATGGGAATAGTAACTGTAAAGGGATAACGGCATGTAATTGAATAAATGTAAGACAGGAAGTAATGTGTGTATTCCTGCAGAACATTGATTGTGTGTTGTCTTTACTATCGTTATTATTATCTTAAATTTTAATGTAGAGATTTGAACTATTTTCACTTAGAGAGCTTAAATTTATTAGACCACCGCCACCCAATGTAAGGTTTGTGCTGCAGCTGCTCTATACTAACGGTACTGGTGATTACCAAAATCCTTTTTATGTTTCTGCAATGGTTAATCCACCAGTATGTGTAAGCTGTTTAGTCACAGTAGTATTTCTAATGCTAAAATATAAATATTGAATTTACTTTATTAAAAAGACATAAAAAAAAATATTACTTTTTTCAGATGCCCAATGACAGTCAATAACAACAGAGACTGTGGAAAAGTACATGAAAACAATGCTGGCAAGAATGCAAGCTGTTCTCCAAGCCAAAGGAGGCCAAACAAAATATAAAGTGTTTTGGACATTATGTGTGAAAAATGACTTTTTCTCTAAAAAAAAAAAAAAATCTCTAAAATATGTGTGTTCTCTTTTCTAGTCTAAGAAATTAAGCACTGTATGTTTTCATAGCATTCAATAGGCACGTTTGTTTGAAGGACATTGGGCAGGATGTGCAATAATGTGCTTTTTGTCAATAAAATAATAAAAAAAAATAATGGACCAACTAATAGATTTTATATATATATATATATATATATATATATATATATATGCAGTGCATGGCCACAGGCTACAGAGCTTCATAAAATTGCCAGGTATGAGAGCTCTGCTATTACTCGTTTGAAAATATGAATTACACATTAGAATTCTTTTGAAGCAAAAGGCGCACTTTGACAGATGGGCAATTCATAAAGTTGAGTATAGAGTGAATACTTCACGGGTGAAGTATAGCTGATAAGGGTGTGGCACAACATACCTGGAACAAGAACAAACCCCTGAGGCGCTCTGTTGATAGATAGACAGACAGACGGACCGATCGATCCCATTGGCAGAGAAGCCTGGAAATATGTAAACCACCCACTGTTGGACATTTGAGATGATTGCTCTTGCTCATGACTAATAAGTCCATTTAAGAATATTGCAGATGGTAAACGAGAGCCTGTCCAAATAAGAGGCACCTGCAAGAACTTGGAACAAATGGAACTGTGACTATTCTGCCATTCTGGCTGCCTCAGGACTATCTTCACCTTAGGCTACAGAATACTTTGCTCAAAATCAGCATAACTATATAACCATAGCAGTGACATTGCTGAACCCAAGGCTGATTTCGGAATGCAACCGAATTCTTTAACAAATCCTATCTGATCATATCCAAACATATCTAAATCTGATCAAGTCGCTTCAAAACCTTGTTTCAGATGCGTCTCGTGACAGTGACATCAAACGTCTGGTGAAGAAAGAATAGCACGACGGTTGAAAGAATGAGAATCTCAGATGAACTATTCAACAAAAGCTACTTTTTTTCCTCAAGAGCTCTGCATTCAGTGGCATGCTTCTCAAAGGCTTTATCTCTTCCATCCTGTCATACACCTGGCTCTGGTATTTAGCAGGTTGGTCTGGGGTCCGAGCCTTGCCTGGGTTTGGATGGGACTGTGAAAAGTCACATCCCCCCTCCAGCTCCTGTCATAGTCAAAGCTAGAGTGTCTGCTCGTTTCCCTGCAGAAGGATGACTCAACTCCACTCGACTGCTGGGAGCACCCTGCGCAGGCTAAGCTTGATCTGGCCGGGAGCCATACATCACGTCTCCCTTGGTGTTTGCCCAGGCCGGCCAGCCCCCTGGAACGGCCACAGAGGGGAACACAAGCTGACTGTGACAACAAAGACCACAGTTGCAGGAATCACAGGGGCCTACTAGAAGTATCACCAAAGCCAGAGCTGTCAGTGTACAAAGAATGCAGGCTCATTTATATCCTCACAACTGTCAGTTTGACTTCCCCACCCTATCTCCATTCTTCCTGTACGCAGTCTTCACCACGAATCAATGCCCTCATCCATACACTGTTTAAAGGGCATATTTAGGGAAGCTTTATTTCTCTGGTTAGCCAACTTTTCTTTTTTACTCATGAAAGATTAAAGTTTATGAGCGCTTGGCCAGGAAATAAAGAGTGCCCATCACGCATTTATTGCAAACTATGACTTGATATCGAATCCCGTGAGAGTTGTCTGAAAATGGCTCCATAAAACAGCATTTTAGGAAGTTTTACAAGTCAATTAAGGCAAGCTTGTGTGTTCCACAGCCCGGGTGTCGGATCAGCCTGCCCACACACTACCAAAAGGTCCATATGGTTGAACCACATGCAGCTCAGGGCCGAGGGAGGGTTCCGTTCCGTTAGTGTGTCAAAATATATGCATGAATATCTCTTGGCACGTGGACACAATCTCAAATGTTGAAATTTTGGTGTGTCTTAGCTAAACAGGTTAAATGCCTGTGAGGAAAACCTTAATTTCCTGGGATATCTTTTTCCCCCCGTGCAGGACGTACTGGTCTTAGCCACGATAAAACACTCCATTTACACCTCTGAGAAAATATCCCATCTGATATCATCTCCAATTAAACCTCCATTAGTTCTCTTCTGTCTTTTTCCCCTGGCGATCTTTCTATTTGTTACGGCATATGGCACCCAAGCAATTACCTGTCCGTTACTTCTGCGTAAATGAATTATAAATCAGCTTTATAACCTTGAGGTGTGAACTCCTGGGACCTGGAATGATTTGTTTGTTACTCGTGGTATTGATTTTACTCCCTCCGTGTGTAACTTAGACTAAATTCTGATAAATGTACACATGATTCACACCTGATACAGTGCACCCTGCCTTCCCAGCCAGCACTTATGAACAATATGCTACAGGAAGCCAAAACTATCATTTCCTTTCCACTGCGAAGGAAAACACTGGCATTAGCCAAAGCCCCACTCAAAAGAGAAAGAAACTGACGTGTTAAACAAAAAGCCAGTAGTAAAGACGTCTGGATTTTATGTTGTCATGCATGCACATTGTAGACTTATTTCCATGCAAAACCTAGAGTGCTACCTACATAGACAGATTTGTACGGTGGCCGAGAGAGCTCAAAGCGCTGCAAATGAGAAAGCACATGCAAAAAAAAAACAAAAAAAACGTGATCATCAGTTTGACAACACATGTGCTGCAAATCCTCAAAAAACATGCAAACACAAAAATGCACATGTAAACACAAAAATGCACATGCAAACACAAAAATGCACATGTAAACACAAAAATGCACATACAAACACAAAAATGCACATGTAAACTCAAAAATGCACATGTAAACACAAAAATGCACATGCAAACACAAAAATGCACATGCAAACACAAAAATGCACATGCAAACACAAAAATGCACATGTAAACACAAAAACGCACTGCAAATACACAAACCACAACGGAAATGTTTCAAGGGGGACCCCAAAAAGTGACGGACCCTACTTGACAACAGTACAAACTAAAAAATATTAAATATATTATGTAGGCATGAACTCCATGTGATGTGTTTCACTAACAGAAAAGTTGTTGTTGTTCACTCATTCAACTTTAAGAGATGATCATTTAGTGGATGATTTAAAAATATTCGTTAATCGTCTGTAGCGCACTAATGTGACGTCATGGTAACGGCCGCCTGAAAAACACTTTATTAAAAATAATAAATGCATGAAATAATGTACACTTGTTTATTTTTGTTTGCAGTTTTTATAGTATTTCATGATTGTGAACACATTGTGCACTCAAATGCTGTACACTATATAGGGATCAGTGAATGAGTGAAGGGGGAGTCGAACTGGTTTTGGACGCACGTCCTAGTAGGGTCCGTCACTTTTTGGGGTCCCGCTTGAAACAATTCCGTTGTGCTTTGTGCTATTTGCAGCACGTTTTTGTGTTTGCATGTGCAGTTTTGTGTTTGCATGTGTTGTGAGGATTTGCAGCACATGTGTTGTCAAACTCATGATCACGTTTTTTTTTTTATTTGCATGTGTTTTTTTTTTATTATTTGGATGTGTTTTTTTTTTATTTGCATGTGTTTTCTTATAGCGCGTTGAGCTCTCTCGGCCACCGTAGATTTGACATACTCTACAAAGGTAACAAATCGGTGCGTCACACTTGACATGAATAGCTCAACACTGCTATGCTGATGATGGAGCACTCTAACCATTCAGCATGTCGTTTCTTTCACGGAGCTCTGTGCAACGCATTATGGTACATTCTGCGAAGAATATATGTGTAAATTTGACCTGGTGGTTGTATCTGCCTACCTTCAGCTTTCACAGTGTGCCTGTGATGCCTCCCTGTGTCGTTAGTTCCTTGGTTTTGGATCAGAGCATACACTGCACGTATGTATTTGCCATTTACCGGGTGCTCTACAGGGGTTCAACTGGCATTCGTAGGAATGGTGAGCAAGCTTCCAGACAAAGCTCCAAAGACAAAAAAAAAAGGGTCCATCTGGGACAGATCTGCTCAAGACGGCACATCCTCTAGATCCCTGCACCTTTAAACACAAAGGCTCCTTGTATCTCACTGTAAGCCAATAAGGAGTGTTGAGTGGCCTCCCTGACTCAGTTTGCTTTTTCCAGATGCTCACGGTGGCAAAAGATCTCCTCAAAAAGACGTGAGGGGGAGACACAAAGACAACAGAAAGAGGATTATAACAGACCCTCATGGGATGATGGGACTGCCTCTCTTCTCGTAGGGAGCAGCTAAATCACTTTAAGTCTGCACTGGTCATGCCAAAAACACAGCTACTGTTTAACAGAGGGCCAGCTTTTATGCCCAAACACATGGTGTTCTGCCAGAGAAGGGGACTATTAACCAGACGAACCTACAAAAGAATCAGCTCTCTTTATATCATTTTGTTTTTAAAACAGTTTGAGTTGAGTTTTTAGACTCAGGCTAAAAGAGGAGGTACTTTTTAGCATCCTGCATGCGAATGAAGTCCTTGTGACGCGTAATAACTCTCATTTGGTCAAACCGATGTGTTTGATATGCAGATATTAAAGAACTTTAACAGCAGCTTGGAAAGTAAACACAGCTGCGGTAGCTCGCAAACCCACTTATTTTTAGCTTTTGCCACGATAGCCCACGGGTACCCGAAGAAAGTATGTCCGATTTCGTTCCTCTCACAATCAGGGAGGTTCAATTTCAGGATGCTACGGGATTGCTGACAGCAGTGCTAGACGGTTACCTCATAAACGTCCTTTCCAGAAATACGCTGAGCAGTTTGGAGAGGAATTGTCGATAGGAGACATTGGTGCATTTCTCTGTTGTGGGGGTAGACCAGAGCTTAATACCAGAAGCTCCCCTTTTTTACCCTCCCTCCCCCCTTCAAACTTTCCCTTTCTACCCCAGACCAGACCATTTTTACTATGTAATTTCTGACCCGGTCTGTTTCCATATTGGTAACCACAGCATTCCATAAACATGATGGAATCTTTGTTGCAGGCAGTTTAAAAAGAGATTTTCCCCATTTTTGACACAATTTCCCGTAGGCCTACGAGGATATGGAACATTACGCACGAGCAAGCTAGTGAGTAAATGTCTTGCATGAACAATAGATGGTTAAACTAATGGGACATTAATAAGTTGAGAAGGGGGTCAGGCTCCCGTTCCGTCGCGAACCTGTTCACCTTGAACGTTATTAGCCTCCACCAGGATTTTGGAAGAGGAAAGAGCAGTGTCACTGTTCAGAATCTGCCTTATTTTATTAACCGTACAATGAACTTCATCAAGGACAAAGGGAGAGAGCGATACATGATCGCCGCTAACGACCAAAGTGTCCCCAAATGCTCTGAACTGGAGACGGCGACTTCACTTAGTTCAGTCACAAATGTACAAAGGCTTCTGTTTGCATCTCGCATGAGATTATATTTATTCACTCACATGTTACAGCTATTGCATTCATATGTAATGTGCATATTCTCCTCTCTTCATCTCCACTTCTTAATAGACCTCTGTTTTCAGAGGAAATTCTCTTAATAGTTGATCATTTATTACACCGAAACCCTTTTCAAATAAAGCTAAATCAGACTTATCCATTGTGATGGTTGGCTTTTAGCCTAAGATCTTGCTTGGGGAGACAGAGAGAGATTGAGGTAAAACACTGGCCAGTGGACATGACTCTAGAAGCTTGGCTGAAGCCAAAGATAAGTGAGTTCTAGAAGTTTGGCAACGGTTGCCGTTTACTTCCACTTTTCTTTCATATCCTCTCAGCAGCTCTCAAAGACGTAGAACGGCCCAGCGCCACATGAGCTAAACTCCCTTATTCTTCGGCTCAGTGCCTGTATCAACTGAAACGCTGTATGTTCAACTGACGTCGGGGTTCATTTAGGGCCAAACGGAGGGAGAGTGGCAGGGCAAATCACTCATTGCCTAAAAGGGGAATTACCTTTCCCCAAATAAAACCACAATTATAAGCAGTCACATGACATCACTGTAAAGCAGGGGTTCTCGAAGTCCACATTCAAAGGCCCGAATCAATATCAAGCATAACCAATCAACACCAATTAAAAAAAAACAAAAACATAATAACAATTGTAAAAGCGGCAACAAAACACAACAACAGGTCAGGCAAAAGACGTTTTTCCACGGTCTGGCACAACACAACGGTTTACTGATGATATGAGATGTAAATATTTTCTTTTAATTTTATTAATCATATGTTTACATCACTCAAATAGAGAAACTGTAGCCAGGCGGCGTCACTTCACGGATTCTGCCAGCACGATTCAGCTAGACATCGAATGACGTCAGATGTAATATGCTCGTGATGGTTTAAATATCTCGCCTTCGCTTTCATTCCGGACCATCTCCAATTATTTCACATGCGTTTGTCAAAGTAGAAAATCCACATCCCTTAAACACAATCAGTTCTCTTGAAACACGAAACGGAGGCGGGTCCGGATTGAATTCCCTCCAGGACCGGACTTTGAGAACCCCTGCTGTAAAGGAATTTTTTTTTTTTTTTTAAATCAGACTTTTTGTTTGGGCTTTTCACTCTTGACTGGTACCATTAGACCTGCGTGGAAGAAGGAGACTGACATATGTCACAGGCCAGATTTTAAACCTGTATCTCCTGTCCTCCCCCATCAGGAGAACATACTAAATGCTTCACTATGGCTTTAACAATTTTTTTTTTTTTTTAGCAGAGATTTCAACCTTACTATGAGATCAGGAAAATGTGATGTGAAAATTCACAAAAATTGTTGCGTTGTGGTTGCTCAGTGGGTTTTAGCGCTGTAATGTCCATGTAGCTACCACTTTGACGCTTCAAAAAGTTCATCGAGAGATCGTAAAACTATGAATTGAGTAGTTTAGTCCAGATTTTCTGAAGAGACTCGATCACTTTATATCAGGGGTTTTCAAAGTCTAAGACAGTGGGCCTCCCTTTTGACACAACTTACCTGATGGCGCCCCCCCCCCACACGCACACACACACACACACACATGTTCGTTTTGCTATCAAAGTGAGGTCATTCCATAGGCGTAATGGTTTTTATACTGTAAAACTGTACATTCACGGATAAACATCGATCCGCGAGCCAAGATCCTATATTTCCAATTTATGCCTTCTGCTGAAAGCTACTACACTTCATCTCAGCTAAAAAAGTACTGCCTAATTACTGTATAACTCTCCATCTATCCATCGCTGATATTTTAAAGCACCATTTACAAGCAACAAAAATGCAAAGACATTTTAATCAGCTCAGCAGTGGGTTTCTATTAAACTGTCATACTTTTTCCATCTAGAAGAAGTGATTCTCGGAGGGAATCGATGGAAAGATTGTGATTTTGCTTTGTTAATAACGAAAATAGATTAAAACTAAATATCATTCATTTTCAAGTCAATACATTTTATAAATTTGCATACGTGACTTTAATGGTTAATGATAATGCTAATCAATATTAAGTACAATTTGCTGTAAAGGGTTGTTTGTGGCTTTAGGCAGGTCAAGTTCGTTATTTCCATACAGGATCAAAATTATAGCATGTGGCATTGTAATTTCACTTGGAAGGGTAAGAGCATGAAGTTTAGGGCGAGGCCTGAAAGTAAAAGGTGAATGCTTGAAAAAAATGAGCCATTAAGGAGAGGGATTTAATCTTGTATAAAATTCCAGGCCTGCCACCAAAGCAGCCTCTGACTCCTTGAAATAAAGGACGGGCGTCAGTGTGACGAGAGCTTCATTCAAACACTTGTCATTATTCAATTTTTTTGTCACATTCTATTTAAATTTTTTCCTGCAGGCCAAAAAAACAGCCGTCAGCTAGCCAGCAGTGGAAGGGAATTCCAGGCAATGAACGGGTGAGTCAGTTTGTACCCACATTTTCCTAAAGCATGCCTCCTTTAAATAGTCCAAGGAAATGTCCAAATGACCTAATTACAACTCAGGCTTTTCTAAGTATACTAGTCAGTGTGTTATGCTTTATTGGAAGGAGATGACAAAAAAAGTGAAAAACTGAAAAGTGTTATGCAGCCACCTAATACAATTTATTCCACATAATTGTCACTGGAAAGATTTTTTTCTGTCTGAACAGTGTCTTGGTGAAAGATCTGACTTTTTGAAAGCTTTCATGGTCTTTGGACTTATAGCAATTCTCAGTGTGGGCACAGAGTAAAGTGTAATATGTGAATATACACACAAACTCACATGTACTTATTCAATAGATGACAGAACCACAAAGTACCTCTGACAAATGTTATTAGCCCCTAGTAGCAACAATAACACACTTTAAATGTCATACTGCACCAACCAAGGTCATATCTACTCCCATTTTGTCTTTAAAAACAAGGAAATGACCAGAATCAGAACATTTACAATTATTCATTTGAGAGACGCTTTTATTCAAAGCGACTTACAAGGGGAGCAATCAGGGGTTAGGTGCCTTGCTCAAGGACACTTTAGTCATGGTATTGAAGGTGGAGAGAGTGCTGTTCATTCTCAATCCCCACCTTCAATTCCTGCCGGCGTGGGAATCGAACCAACAACCTTCAGGTTACAAGTAGTTTCATGCCTTGCTCAAGGACACTTTAGTTGTGGTATCGAAAATGGAGAGAGTGCTGTTCATTCACAATCCCCACTTTCAATTCCTGCCGGCGTGGGAATCGAACCAACAACCTTCAGGTTACAAGTAGTTTCATGCCTTGCTCAAGGACACCTTAGTCGTGGTATCGAAGGTGGAGAGAGTGCTGTTCATTCACCATCCCCACCTTCAATTCCTGCCAGCGTGGGAATCGAACCAGCAACCTTCTGGTTACAAGCCCCATCAGGCCACGACTACCCCCTAACAGAATTGTTCAACTGCGATTTGTATTACACTATGGATTTTAACAGAGTGTTGAGCTGCTTAAAAGCATTTTTATACATTCTTAGCTGCACAGATGCTGTATAAATACAAACAGGTAATAGAGGAGCACAGTTATGAGACTTTCAAACCTATATGTCCAGTCCGAGTAAAAGACAGACATTCAGCTTGTGACAGAAAGTCATTTCTTCCTCAAAAAAAAAAAAAAAAAAAAAAAAATTAGTAGTTAAGCTGTATAATTTGGTGACTGAGATTGCCAGCTCCACTGCTGAATGGCTCTCTCTCAAATGTTGAGTCTTTGAGGCTGGCGGTGGGGTGCTGGTGCATGCTGGGATGTCCCTGGTGTGAGCTGCTGTTTATGTGGCCTGAGGACTGCCTGATGTGTCGCTGCGATGGAGTGAGAGACCGCTGTTGAAAAGAGTCTCTGTGCAATGCTGCAAGATCACCTTACACAGCCACTTCCTGCTTCCGCCCCCTTTCCTCACAAGCAGCCCAGTGTACCCACTTGGCCAATGAGAAAAAAAAAGTCAAAACAGAGGGGTTCAGTACGCCCGGCAGTGTAGCACAGGACCCCATTCATCTTCCTCCGCAGCTCCAGGATGACTTTATTTTTCAAATTCACAAATATTTCCCTGTGAAAGCCCCTGAGGTTCAGGAGAGAGCATGTGCTTGACTTTCCTCTGTCTCTGATCTGAAGCCTCTGAGGCACCGCTTGGCTCCTCAGTGTGTGAGTTATAAAAATCCTGTCATGAGGGTGATGTGCAGTGTCAGTCACTGTGAGGGGTCTTGAAGGGGCTACCAATGTCTATCAAGATGTCTGGGACTAGTCTAGGGAGGTTGACTCCCGAATCAAGTCGCTCCAGACCTGGTGGTCTTTTGGGGTGAATGGGTGGTCACCAAATGGAAATGGAGTTGGGTAGAAGGGCTATTCCTGGAATTGCAGTGCACTATCAGGGCCATCACAGATTTAGAGACAAGTCTGTGATAGTGGGGCACACCTTATTTGCGCAGAGGCCCTGGTCCAGGTGGAACAGGGAGTCAGGGGTGTTTAAGATTCCAGGGGAAACGGCAAAGTGGGTGAATAACTGGGAACACAAACAAACCTAGGAGCATTAATGACGAGGCTGGCGAGAGCCTGGATGTTTTTCCTTCTCTACTTGCTCATCTAATAAGGGTTGAGTTGAGAATGAACCAGTTTTTTTTTCTCCTTCACTACAGTGGCCACACTCTCCGTCAATGGACACAGCTTAGATTTCTTAAAGCTTAAGACACATTTACACAAAACAGCACCCGATACGGCTACTCCTGATGGGGGGGTAGGAAAATATTCACTCGGCACTGCTGGCTTCCTCCCTGGGCTACCCCTTGGATGTCAGCCCCACATCACTAAGAGAAGAATGACGCTCTGTACAGTGGCTGCATGGGGCCATTCATAGCTGTGAGTCTGGCCACAGACAGCATGTACGACCAACTGAGATCCTCTGGAACAGAACTGGTACTGATCCACTCTCTGTAGCACAGAACTGGTATTGATGGTCCACTCAACACAGACAGACCCAGTACTCATTCTCACACACCAAGTTTGCTGGCAGAGGCCTCACTCAGGTGGGCAGTGCTGCGGTCAGTCATGAGTGGACCTGTTTATTGTGACTGGATTGATCAAATCCCATTAAAACTCCCATCATTCTCAGTTCCCTGTTTGGCTTAACCAAAGATGTATTTCCATTATGCTAATAGCATGAAATACTATCTGTGTTTGGTGTAGTCGTGGCCTAGTGGTGAGGGAGTCGGGCTTGTAACCTGAAGGTTGCCGGTTCGATTCCCACGCCGGCAGGAATTGAAGGTGCAGCACTCTCTCCACCTTCAATACCATGACTAAAGTGCCCTTGAGCGAGACACCTAATCCGTGATTGCCGCCCGTGTAAGTCTCTTTGGATAAAAGCGTCTGCTAAATTATGAAAAATGCTCCCTGGTGGAGAAGTCCAAAAGTAACAATACTCTCCTGTAACGTGTAGATTCAAGTGATGTTGTGGTTAAAAAATGCAGCAAACCATCAAAACAGAATGCTAATCACCTCATCACTGCCTAGACCAGGGATGAGCAACTTTGGTCATGGAAGGCCAGTTTCCTGCAGAGTTTAGCTCCATACCTAATCAAACACACCTGCCTGCAATGATCCTGAAGAACTTGGTTCGATTTTTCGCTTGTGTTTGATTAGGAATGGAGCTAAACTCTGTAGAATAGTGGCCCTCCAGTACCGGAGTTGCATATCCCTGGGTTAAGCACAATATAGGGGTAGTCGTGGCCTAATGATGAGGGAGTTGGGCTTGTGACGTGAAGGTTGCTGGTTCGATTCCCATGTGAATAAACAACACTCTCTCCACCTTCGATACTACGACTAAGGTGGGCTTGAGCAAGACACCTAACCCCTAATTGCTCCCCGGGCCCTGTCGCAATACCTGCCCTCTGCTCCGTGTGTGTGTGTGTGTGTGTGTGTGTGTGTTCACTACTCACCGCTGTGTGTGTGCACTTGGGATGGGTTAAATGCAGAGCACCAATTTCGAGTATGAGTCACCATACTTGACCACACATCACGACTTTCTAATACAATGGGCTAGTTAAGCATAGAACTTTCATACAACTTTCAGGCAGCATTATTTGTCCAAGCATAGGTGCCCAGAGATGAGCCACTGTCTCCTCCGTGGGTAGCTTTGGCTCATTTTTGGTACAGCGAATATGAACCTGATGCCCAGCTGCAACAAGTGTCCTCTGTCTATTAGACCACTGTAGACTTTTGGTGGTTCGAGGGAAGCAGCCAAACCAAAGCAAGGCCTGGAGCTAGATTGAACGTAGAATTATAGTGAATAATTCGTAGTTTTCATGTTACACATGCCACAAATAGCGCATGATCTTAAGCATCACTCAACTGTTTCATTTTGTGGTATGGTGTAGGGGTGGGACAAAAAAAAAAAAAATTGATCGATTCTCCGATGCATCACGATCCTCTCTTCAATGATTCTGGAGTGATTCGGAAAATTTCAGGATCAATTCTGAGTTTAATTTTTAACTGCAGATGCACAATGTCAGTTTTTGTGCTTTAGAAACAACCACAGTCTGCTGACTTACAATTCAATTCACTCAACAACAAAACACTCAAGCATTATTAAACAATTCAAATGCATGAGGCACAATTTGCAATTGCACGTTTTCGGACCTTTTAAGTTTCAGATAAAATCCCGCTCAATCATCGCCCATCTCGACAAGTATTCTTGTATTATAGTTGGTTATAAAGTCTTAAGTGAAACTAAACAGCACACATAACTTGAGAAAGAAATCGGGTGTGTTTCATTATAATGGTTCCAATTACAATTATATTTATATTAATTATTACATATCTGTACCCGAACACAAGGCTACTGTTAGAATGAACTATTTGTGATCCGTCGCAACATTAATTTTAATCTATGAAGCTTGTTAAACTTTCCTTTTTAATTTGTAATTATTTTTTAATTTTATAATTACATTAGTAGTTAAGAAAAGCACAGATACATTTAACATTGAAAGTTCATTTACATTTAAGAAATGTAGATCAACAATAGTTTTCGAAAAGAAGTTTCGAAAGAGCTGGAATCAGATCGGATGATGAGAAAAAAAAATTGTCCCTGTAATATGCTTCTTGTTATTGTACATTACTTCATATAAATTTGCTAAATAAGTTATTAGTTTGTTGTACCAAGTTTGGTTGCTTCTTAAATGCACGCACATGCAGTCATCATTTACCATTCCAGAAAACAATGAACAAAGCACAAAAGAATAATCATAATAAACACTGTGACCAATTGATTAATACTGCCACAATTACAAAACCTGGAAGAAACATTTCGTTTCCATGCAGAGAAGTCGTCTAGGCAGTTGTTTGCGGATAAGGATTCTTGGGCCTCAGGTGAGAGTCCAGAGACTTCTTACAACAAAAAAGATCTGCACAGCAGGTTGTAATCCTATTCCACAGCACATTATTCATACTTTCCCTTTCTTTTTATGCCTGTTTTTATAGCTGGACACTACACTAATCTGTTCAAGCCCTTGACTCCAGTGGATATCAATGGAAGGTTTCGTAACTTCCCATTTTCTTCCCTCATAGTCCAGACCAGCTGCCCGTGATGATAAAATCAAAGTTACTCCTACCTACACCTACAGCTGGTTAAATGCTTCCATATATAGCGGAGTAAAATTTGAGGAAAAACAGTTCTCGACTCAAATAAGAATATAAATATCTTGAGTCAAGACATTTTCAGCCAGAACTGATATGTTGATGAAAATTTGGATAAATTCTCAACTAGCCCGATTCTTTCGTTTCAAATTTAAAAGACATTTTATCAAGAAAGTATCCTGTTGCATACTTTTATGTGTGACATACTAATGTTAATAGACCTAATGTTTATAGTCAGGCAGTAGCATCCATCTCTCCATCTACTGCCTAGCACCAGAACAAAGGGAAAGAACGATATAAAGAAAAGCGAGCATCGGTGCAAAATAGGAAAAAAAAACATAAACATACCAATAGTGCACAACAAATTAGTTGACAATCTTTATTATTCCATTTATTGTGGCTAGTTACTATGGTCAGGTTATTTGAACTCCGTTATGTTTGTGCAGGTCTCAGAGTCGTTGTGTTAAGGTTCACGTGCAGGTTGTTTACGAAATAAATCTTCTGAAAGACAAACAGCTATCCATCCAATCAAGAGTGAGAAGTGAAGGACGCAGGGCGTAATTTATGCATCAACTCTCCGCGTGAGCAAAGCGAGCGGTGGCACCCTGGAGCGCCGCTGATGAATAAACCATTTGCCTTGAGGACCAATGAGGAAACGCTGTCACAGGCCATTACAGGCATTGAGGACAAACTAGGGTCTGTGATTCCACTGCTCTCACTCTCTCTTCTTTCGTCATGTGTATCCCTACCTCTCCATCCAGGTCAAGAAGTCACCCTTGTCCCGCAAGCTGCTTTTGTGCCTCTCTCTTTCGCTAGCCAAAGCGTTGGCAGGATCAGAATCCCACGGCAATAAAGTTGTATACCAACTGCAGTTAATTGGTTGAGGGTGGTGCCAGTGCTGGGCCAGCTAAAGGCCAGCAGTCAGGCCCAAATCCAGAATAGATCCTTTCATGTCTCTGACATTTTGCATAAACATAAACATGAAAGTATAGTTGCATATAGTCTGGGTACAGTAAGTAAGTAACTTCTTGTTCAAAGCTATTTTTTTGATGTATGCATTTGTTGATGAGACACGAAAGTGTGCAAAACAGGGTCTATTTTTGTGCTCGTTTTAAGAAGGGAGTGAAATGAGAAAAAGGCTTTCAGGAATCCAATTTCTCGGGGAGTGACCCAACTGAAGTCTCAGTTCTCTATCATGCACTCTGACTCGAAATGGGAAGGTGATTAAAATGATATATTCTAGCTCGTAAAATATTTTGAGAGTTTTCCGAAATGTTAAAAGAATAAAAGGAGTATCTTCCCCAAGGCTCCTAAAAAGGGACCGGAAAACTTCTTCATAAGACACTGGTATGAGCTTTTATCTCTGCGGTGGGGTTAGGGTGGTTTGCAGGGGGTTGTTTATATTCGGTAAAAAAAAAAAAGAAAAATTCACTTTGGTTTGATTAATGTTACTACATATAATCTTTGAAAAGCTGGGCCTGGATCTGTTCTCTGCATCTTTGTGAAACCACGTCTGAGCGAGTCATTCACTGCCAGTCAGCTCCGTAATTCCTCCCCAACTGTGATGCGGTTGCTCCGTTCGGATGGTATTACGTTTTGAAAAAAAAACCCAGATTCTTACGGTGGGAAGAATTATACTCCACCGTTATGAAAGCTCCACCTATGACCTGAGCGTCTGGAAGGCAAGGAGTGTTAGCATAGCACGCGTACTTTGCGTTAATGCCGTTAAACACATTTATCAGCTAAGCAATGCTATGTTAGGCTAAGTCAGGCTATGCACGGTAATTGCATCCTCTGTAATCGAGTCCTTGGCAGGCGATGCACTGCTCTTTAAGTCTAAGCAGACGTCTGAGGCCAATGTAATTGCTGGCAATTGCAACACCACACAGAGGACAGTGAGGAGGGGAAAAGAAAAGAGAGAGAGAGAGAGAGAGAGAGAGAGAGAGTGAGGAAATGAGGAGTCCTCACCTCAGCAGCTCCTGTTGAGGCTGGAATGTTGGGCTTGGTGCAAGAGGGGCTGCCAGCACTGCTATGCAGGTCAGTGGGAAGGAGAGGGAGGGAGAAACCTGGGTAGATCCAATGTTCCTTCTCTCAAAATTTCTCTTTCCACTCTCTGTCTTTCTCTGTGTCCCTCTCAAAATAGAGTCAACAAAGTTTTATTGGCGTATTACTGAAATATAGTGCCAAGCCACTCAAGGTACTTATGAAGTACAAATCTACTATATCAAGAAAAAAGAAAAAAAAAAGTAAAACAGGTAAATGATGGGGATATTACAAAAATAGATATACTTGTGATATGCTTATAAAACTATATATATTTTTTTTTTCAAGAAAAAAAAGTTTTGTGCTTGAACACAAATAGTTTCTTAGTCTCGAAATGGTCATGGATTTGTCTTGCCCTGGTATTTCCAATTCTAATGAGATACTTTTCCAATTAATCATCGCATTTTAGGCTCCAGCTGAAATGTCTTTGATTTAAACTATTGGGGTTTCATTTCCCCAGACTGTGACTGAATGGTATATTATTAGCAAATTTTATTATATTTGTAATGTAGGTATTTGTATTACATGTATGAAAGATGTATATAATTGCATTGTGTTTTGTCGTTAAGCTATAGCAGTTTTTGTACATTTGCATTTATACTAAATGTGTTTAGGCTACTGTTTTTCATTACAAATACCATAGAATCAATATATTTTTTTATCATGGTAATGAGGTGCCATGCATAGTTTTACCTGTGGTTTTTAGGGGTGGCACGGTGCATGAAAAACCGTTCGGTTCGTGTGTGCGAGCATTGAGAGCTACACTGAAGTCGGCAGTTTGATAAATGCGAGTTCATTTCAATCTTTGTGTGCTAAAAAGGCTCAAGTTCCTGTAGAGAGAACAACACAAAATCTCAGCAGCTTTTACTCAGAGACGCTCCCAATAATGTGCTGAAAGTCAAATTCAGTTCGTGCACGATTACATTACAAAAACGTTCATACTGGATCCTAAATGGTGGAGAATGAAGCTAATAAGCTATGGATCATCTGCTGAAGGACATTTCTGGAGTGTTAAAGATTAAAGGAAAAAATAACAACAAGAACCGTACAGAACCGAAAACCGTGATGCGAACCGAACCGTGGGTTTGGTGAACCGTGCCACCCCTAGTGGTTATCATGATTTATAAATGTATGAGCAATTTTATTGAGTCCTTAGCATTAAATTTTAATTTTACCCAATAAATATTAGGTTACATTTTTTACAGATGTTACCAATGAAAATAAATTTACCTCCCAGCTCAAGCTAAGTGCTACTGCTAGTGTTAATTCATAATTACTGTCAAATGTGCATTTCCAAGAGACAAAGCTTGTAATATTATCAGGTACCAAATCAGGTGCCAGTGCCACCGCTCTCAAATGTTAGTCTCCAGCCATGCAGTTTGATTATCTGGTTGATTCATTGGTAGGAGACCTGTTTTTTTAAAAACCATGCTGTAGCAGTGTGACTGAAGGGTCTTTTTATATTCTCCCTAGTCTCTTTTCTTTCCATTGAAACCTTTTGTGAGTTCTTGACTCTCCAGAGGTCGGGAAAATTGATAGATTTTAAAGCCCAAATGAATCGGCATCTATGCCATGCTATTTTTAAGCACATTTTTGATGTCATTGGGGCCATTGGCGTCTTCAGAATTTAAAGTCGTTATTATTTTGTGACACTTCTTGATGGGTAATGAGAAATTGACTGCTCTTACAGAGTATTCTGAGCAGCTGCAGTTTGTGTATGATGTGGTCATGGTTAGAATGTAGGTCTTGCATGGAATTGATTTTCAAAGTGCCTTTTTTAGATCAACAAGACTTGTGCGTTTATGTCCCCTCCAGGCTTCTCTAACTAGCCTTACCAGCAGGACTTTCATTGTCAACCAGCTTCATAAGAAAGAAGTGCTGGCTGATCATAGCTATTACAGAAGGTTCAGCACCCAACCAGGACTAACTACACTGTAATGAATTACTGTAAAAAATACAGCATTATTTTACAGCCGCTGGCTGTTTTTTAATAATACAGCATATTGCTGTAAACTGCAATGCATTCTGGGGTCACGTGTTGGTTTGACTCAAATTTACAGAATATTGCTGTAAATTGACCCTTCGTAATTTAAAACCATACAGTTATTTACTGTAATCAGAGAATACAGGGAAATTCTGTAAATTAAATTACAGTAACACTACTGTAAATTTTACAGTAACTGTCTGGCAACCCTGCTGCCAGTATTATACTGTAAAATTTACAGTAATTTTTTGACAGTGAAGTTTAACGCTTGTGCGCTGTCGGATTTCTGCGGATTTTCTAATTGGATTCAATACAATTCCTCAAAAATCACACTATGAAAAACAAGAAAGATTCAGGTACAAACTGTCAACTTTTAACATCAACATTTGACAAATATTCCAAAAAATACACATCTGAAGATATGATGTAATGAAACGTTTTTTTTTTTAAACGGATTTGTTTTAACAAAATTTGAAAATAAATACATTTTTTAACTTTTTTTTTCTTAGAACAATTAAATGTCGCTGTATAATGAAAATATGTATAAGTCCAGTTTCTTCTGACATGAAGATCAAGTGTGTGTTTTCTGGATCTGAGCTTCACACACACGCTGCTGTTCAAACGTGTTTCTGTACTGAAATAAGTGTGGAAAAGCTCATTTTTAAGGTAGTAAAAAAATAAAAAACAAAATTTAACCAAGAAATGTCATTATTTTGGGTCAGTTGCTTTAGAGCGTTAAAATATGACCCGGCGAACGTCACGAACGTAACAGTCATTTAGTTTGTAAATGTCAAAAAACACCAGCATGTTGAAACTTTGCATGATGAGAAATGAGAAAAAGTCAAGAAAAAAACAGTATTTCCAACAACTAGAAAATCTAAACGCAACACGAGGATTAAACTAGCATGATAAGTAGCATTTCTGGTTCACTTAACAACCGCTAGGTGAAGGTCTTCATTCTTTCACTCACCACTTCAATTCAGTGTCACAATCTATGCTTAGAGTTTCTGGCTTTTCATTCGTTGACAGAGTTGGTCTCCCTCTATAATAGGGTATGCAGAAATGAAAATAGAGAAAACAAATAAAAAAGAAAAAAACAAAAAAAAAAGGCCTGTATCAGTGTCAAAATGTTGGTACCGATCCAACCCTACTCTTAATAATCTTTGAGACAGAAGCGGAGGTGGTGAGAAGTTTAAGCCTGGGGAACAAGATCGGATTACCTTTCTTTCTTTTGCCATTGACGTATAGTGTGCAGAAAGAATACCTCTGGATTTGCAATTACATATTCTTTATGCCTGCTTGCTCTTGCTGGAAACTCAACTTCCTGAAATTATTCTAAGCCCCCGGTCTTAGTGGCGAAATGCTTGTTTCATGAGAGATATGCTAGATAAAGCCAGGCCCAACTAACCTAATTCATGACTTACAAATCCACAGCTCAGCACAGGTTTTTGAAGATGCTGATGGTTGCTGCTTGGCAGCTGCTAGTTTATTAGTCACACAAGGCGAATCAAATCTTTCTCTTTAATCAAAATGTAATCATTCGCTCTCTAAAAGCACTGTTGACGTCACTTAGACTGTGCAGGCTGATCGTTTAGCCTCAAAGCCTGCAAATGAAATGATTGCAATTCACATTGACTTTACACCTAATTCATTAGCCGATTGATCATTTAGCCGACCCACTGACCAGTTGATTTGAAGTCTGAAGTCTATTATTGTGCTTTAATAAGCTACAATCTAGGTAGCACTTCATCTCACTTTATGGTCAAAATGTCATGAAGATCATTATCTTGTTGTCTGCTATTTTCCTCTCCCTGTTGCTTCTCTTTTTCTTCTCCTGTCTCTGTTTTTCTTTCTATCTGTCTTTATCGTCCTCCAGATACTAGCCCTGGGGGCCGCCCATGTTTATGTCTGTGCAGGGTCTTGAGCTTTTGGACGTGAGACCTCAGATTTTCACAAAGCCCATTCAACGCTTACAATGCAAAACAATGTGGCACGAATTCCAAAGGTGTTCCTCGGTATATGAAAGGCTGTGAAATTGTTGGTGGGGAGTGAAAGAAAGAGTAAACAGAGGAGGAGAAAGAAAAGAGACACATGGCTTGTAGTAAATTTAGCGAACGCAGGGAAAACCGAGTGGCCTAAGATTCACAGCTACTTAGGGAGGGAAGAAATGGGAGGTTGAGGGAGATGGAGAGAAAAACGGCTATGCCATTGGGTCTAATAAAACTGTGTCTGTTATTGCAGATTTCTAAGCACTAGGAGCTTTTACAAGAGTATAAAGACTCACAAAAAAAATCAGGTCAAAAGTAATGGTGACTAATAACGATATTGGTTTACAATCCATCAAACTTTGACTCTACACTGCCCAAAATTCATAAAATGACAATTCTTGCATTTGATCATGGGAATCATTTAGCTTTGCTAATATACTGCACTGTTAAAAATTACCTGTACATTTTACAGTATAATACTGGCAGCCAGTTACTGTAATTTTTACAGTACCATTACTATCATTTAATTTGCAGATTTTTACTGTATTCTTTGATTAACATTTTTTTTTTAAATTTGCTGTATTGTTTTTAATTAAATAAGTCACTTACCACAGTTGTAGACCACTCCAAAATCTCAACCGTTGAAAATCCTACAATGCCTCTTTATGCTTGAAATTTACAGTAATATCCTGTAATTTTGAGTCAAACCCCCCCGCCCCCAGAATGCATTGCGGTTTACAGCAATATGCTGTATTATTAAGAATACAGCCATCTGCTGTAAAATATTGCTGTCATTTTTACAGCAATTCATTACAGTGTGTATATATTTTTAAAGTAAGTAAGTAAGTAAGTAAGTAAAAGCTTTATTCGTCCCACAGTGGGTAAATTGCATTTAGCAACAGCAGGGGTACATGGTAAAGAGTAGTACACACTAATATAAAAACAGAAAACTGAATAAATGTACAAAATAGAATACACAAAAGAAATTTTGCACGTTGGAAAATTGTAAAATTGGCTCAATATCTGTGCAAAATGTTGCAAAAGTGAAAAAAAAAAAAGATTTAAATGTCACCGATACAAATTATTAGACATAATTTGAGTAAATTTCATCTGTATATTATGAGATTATACGTTTAACCCTTCTGCGCTGTTGTATTTCTGCGGTCAAATTGACCCTAATTGGATTCAATACAATTCCTCAAAAATCACACTATGAAAAACAAGAAAGATTCAGGCACAAACGGTAAACTTTTAACATCAACATTTGTCAAATATTCAAAAAAAATACATATCTGAAGATATGATTTAATGAATTTTTTTTTTTTAAACCAATTTTAAAATGGTTTTGTTTTGGCAAAATTTGATAATCAACAGTACATTTAAATACAATAAATATTTTTTTTTTACTTTTTTTATTCTTATAACATCATAACTGGACAATTAAATGTAGCTGTATAATGAAAATATGTACTTTTCCTAAGTTGGCTGTTTTGTAAACTCATTTCATAAAGTCAAGAAGTTTCTTCTGTGCTTTCTGGATATGATCTTCACACACACGTTGCTGGTTAAAACATTTTTCTGTATTGAAATAAGTGTGGAAAAGCTCATTTTTTAGCTTCATAAGGTAGTAAACAAATAAAATAACAAAATATAACCAAGAAATGTCATTATTTTGGGTCAGTCCAGTTGCTTTAGAGCGTTAAAATATGCGGCGAACGTAACAGTCATTTTGTTTGTACATGTCAAAAAACACCAGCATGTTGAAACTTTGCATGATGATAAATGAGAAAAAGTCACAAAATATCAAGAAAAAAAAACATAGTATTTCCAACAACTTGAGAATCTAAATGGGTCAAATTGACCCGTAATATAACACAAGGGTTAAGTGAACATGTAAGCGCTGTCATGCTAATGAAATATGTTTGCAGCATCACTGCTTTTATAGCTGGCACACAGACATTATATATACGCTCAATCACAGAGACCAGACTTTAATAGGCATGCCAGTGGGCAACTGGCACAGAGCAGGATGGCTATTTTTAGACCGAAAAGTGGAATTTACTTAAGAAAAGAACTTTTCTCATTCACTCTTTCTGTTTCTGCCTTTGTGATCAGGGCCTTTGTGGTGGTTCTCACGTTTCCCCTTTTCTCTCTTTCTGCCTCTGTCTCTTTTCCACTTTCTTTCCATATTTTCCACACATTCCTGCCTTCCTCCCTCTCTCTCCTCACTCAGCCCCTTTAAATCTGATGTAATGTTTACCCCCAGATACTCTCGTACTCTGCTCGGAACAAACCAGCTGCCAAGACCCCCGCTTGCATCTGTCGAGTGAGCTGTATCCCTTCTGCGTCACTCACGTCTCGAATGAGAGAGAAATCAATCTGAATATGCACAACTAGATTTTAAATTTTTGAAGGAAAATGTTTTGCTCAGGCAAAACTTGCCTCTACCGAGTTTTGAGATGAAATGTTTGCTTTATAACATGTTCTGAGTGGCTGCCAGGTAAATACTCGCTAATCCATGCCAAATTTCTATTCGGTTATGACCCTTTGGTACGTAGTGACATGACCAAAATCTTAGATGTGAGTAATCTTATATCACGATAACTTTATCATAGGTTATTTTTGCTTTGAAATAAGGTTTTTTAATATCATCAAAATGTTTCACACCACTGAAATTTCATAATCCACCAAAATCGCAAAAAGATCACCGTTGATATAGTAAACACAGTGCAGCGCTTCCACGTTCTAGTATTGGCCGATGCTGTACACATGAGCAGAGCGACGCATGCTGACATTTTAATGAGCCGACGTTCTGGCATAGAATCTGAAAGTGCAGCACCGTGTCTGCAATGTCAACAGCATAAGAGAACGACAGGGAAGAGAAGAAATTGATAAATAATGTCCTTATTTTTGTTTTGTTTTTTGCTCACAAAAAATATTCTAGTAACAATAAGGTACTGCACTGACGTGGACTGTTTAAACAATGCCTTTACTATCTTTCTGGGCCTTGCCGTGAATAGGGAGATCAGAAGCCTTTCTGATTTCATCAAATATCTTAATTTGTGTTGCGAAGATGAACGAAGGTCTTACAGGTTTGAAACGATATGAGGGTGAGTGCTTCATGACTGAAGTTACATTTTTGGGTGACACAAATGACAGCAGGTTTATTATCACTTTAAGATTGAATGCACTGATCCAATATACTGTTACACATGTGCTGTGTTAATGAGGCTACTTGCAAAGCATTTTATTTACCTGTTGAAGCCCAATTAGGCAGCAAAATAACTCACTTCAGTCGTCACATGATCTACGAGCAGCGGCTTCATGTGCGCTCTCAGTCTATCCAACATTGCGCACATATAATGAAATGAGTTCCCTTTTTGCTGCTCATTTTGTACACTGTGACACAGTTCGTAAATATGGGAAGAAGGAGGCGGGAACCGGCGAACATTCAACATAGTTTAACAATAAAAAAACCAAACAATAAAACGAAAGTAAAAGGGCGACTGCCGCCCACACAAACAAAATAAAAGACAACATAAAGTCCAGGCCTGGTCCTCTCTCGTCCTTCACTGTCGTCGCTCCTCTTTTATGCTTCCCGAGCTCCTCCGTGAGAGACACGAGACCGGTGTAGCGCGCAGGTGACGCTCATTATCACTCAAGTCACCGGCCTCGTGCCGTTCCCTCACGGCTCTCGCCCACCCTGCTCGTCACAGTCATGTGAGCATAACTGTCTCTACCGGTTGTGTTTATATATATATATATATATATGTCTAAGACTATATCACCCACCCCTACCCCCTAGGGATGGCTTATAAAAAAAATTCTACTTAGTCCTCAAATGACTCAAATGACAAAAATGGTCAACTAATCAAAACATACAGGACCCTGGTAACAGGACGAGTACAATTTTAATGCTATAGAATATTAAACTTATTGCATATTGCCATGCACTACACTGAGAACAGAATGTGATGACGAAGTTGACTTCAGTACTCACACACACATGCATTACCGCTGCCATCATCTCACAAAACTCCTGTCTCAGGTGCTGCAACACGGTCCTTTGCCTTTTACAGGGCTCTTTGGCCCTGACCCGTGACACTTTATGGGGACACAGACTGCAGCTACTGTAGCAGTGCTTACCGGCTCAGACTAGAGCCCGAGCGAGCCGCCCCGTGATTCACGACCAACGATAACCTGCCAATCACAATCAACTTCTGCAGGAAAAGTAGGGGTCGAAACTCAATGCAAATAATTGAAAGCACATGTTGTCATTTTTTTTTTTTTTTTTTTTTTTACCACTGCAATTATTTGGGAATGAGCCGCAATATTTTGCTGAGTGCAACACACAGAGCTCCCCGCTCCCCGGGAGAGAGTGGAAAACTCCGCCTCAGCAGTACCAGTGAATATCTCTTATAATGATAGGGGCAGGATAAAATAGACGACTGCTTGCATGCTATTTAATAATCAGAGGGAGGATAGAGTCAGGGGCGTAGCAGCCATTATCACTAACCCCCACCCCACCCCACCCCATTCAGTTTTGCTTTGTGGCAGTGTGAATAATAAACTAGGTGGCAACCTAAAATGATAGCTTTAACACTAAGCAGATTATCTGTCAACTGGCTGCATTAGCAGTCAATCAAACAAACATTCTTTAAGCGATATGGCCTCTTACTTTGCCAGCACTGGGCACAAGTTATGCCATCTAAATAATATTGATGCCATGCTTAGATTATGTATCACCCTATATAAAGCCTAATATGGGTCCGTGGAGCATGTTCTGACGGAACTGGCCTTGTCATAGCAGCAGTAGAGAAACCTAAATGGACCTTTTTTCAGATCTTTCAGTCTGGATTTGAGGATTTAAAGTGACGGAGGGCTAGAGAGACCGACGACGAGAGATCTGTCTGTGTGACATCAAACATACTTCGGTGTGTAGGTGTCAGATAAAAGCGAAAGACCCACCCCTGCTCTAAACACTAAACCTTTCATTCTTCAACATTCCTATTACATATAGAGCCGTCTGTGAACAAAACAGTTCCATTGTCAAAGTCTCATCTTTCTAGCTGCTTTTAAAGCACTTATGTAGTTAGCATTCTTGGAGCTCTGTTTCATTTAAACCTACTTTTAAAAAAGACTTTTAAAATTTGATTGCAAATATAGCTTTTTACGTGAAAGCAAAGATCTCTGTAAGTCCTGGAAAAACGCTCAACAAATATATGATCTGAGAATCGAAATGAGATGATTTTGTTATAGTAGGTAAACATCTTCCCTCCCCATGGCCCCCGAACACACCAAATCCAAAATAAGTGACCGTAAATCTTAGCAATGTGTCTTTGGGACTACTCTTAATGTCCCGTCTCAGAGAACAGCCAAAGGCAAACGCTCTCCACTCACACGGACACCCACATACACACGATCCTGGGACAACCGCAATCATCAGCTCATCACTTCTGGGCTGTCAGAATTGATGTCTGATCAGATGTTGAGGGTTACCAAATTAACGTGTTTATTCTGTGGCAGAAGCCTCTTGATAGCTATTAAGTTTTCATACCAACATCACGTGACGGGGAAGTCTTCATGCCCATGTGTGTCCGGAAGCATCCCGTTCTTTTATCCTGAGCCATCTGTGTTGAGAAGACACAGATGGTTCATATAACAAAGGCTTTTCCCCTCATATCCTCGGTTATTTAGAGCCACACATTTGATAGGAAATCAGACTTCTTGGGATTGTATGGAGATTGGACATTAAAAGGTCTTGCGCCTATACAGCTTAGACAAAAGCCAAGATGATGCTAAATGGCAAAGATTTTCATTACAGATTAGGGCTGGGCGATGTGGCCAAAAATATTATCACTATATGTTGTTTTTCCATAGCGGTCGGTATCGGTATTCGGTATACCATTAATAGGGACGGAAAAGTTTTCCACATGTTTGTTACACCTTGAGAATGAATGTAAAATGACTTAATAATGATAATCTCCACAGAGTACGCAAGCTTTTCATTTGATTTTTTTCTGGATTCCATTAACTTTTATGATTCTCATTCTAATGGTGTCTAATTAATGAATTAATACTTTAACGATTTAATGAATATTTGAAAACGTAATCAAATGAAAATGTTCACATTAAACAAGAAACTGCACAATAGAATTGTATGAATTTAAAAAAAAAATATCTGGATTGTACGAAATATATATTTTTTTTAATAATAAAATATTTTCTTTAGGAATTACATTTTATGATACACTATTAAAATATATATATATATATATGTTCTTCAAGACTCTTATTTTGACAGTTTGTCACGATGATCTTTTAGTTTCCGTTTCAGCGGGAATTTGACGGTAGATTTTCCTCAAATGAAATGATAAATGACTCTCAAAGCCACTCTGGAGAGGAAGTTCACATGTCTTCATATAGTGAGACGCAGATGTTGAAAACATCATGTGTGTTTGAGTTTGTGCAGCAGACGAAACTATACGCACTTGCTTTTGTCGCGATTATTTCTGCCGTGTGATTGGCTGTTTTTGCTTTTTATTCACAATTCCCTCGCTCATTTCCGAATGTGTTTGTGTGTTCTGATGATCAAGGCATACGATAAAGGTTGTTTATGATCCAGCGCACAATCGAGGGTTCTTGTTCAAGCAATCAAACTTGAAACGTGGTTTCATGACATGTCTATTTACAATCGATTTTTAATAGATTTGAACTGTACCTTTATGCACCAGAGAAACACGCGCACAGCCAGCTTTTTTGCCCAGATGCAAGTTCTTTGCCATGGGAATAGTTGACCTGAAAGCGAACTGACCACAGAGAAAGATACCCACTGTATCTCCACTCTCTATTTTTGTACAATGGTTACGTTTAATCATGACAACCCTCCAGAATGACAGTCCTTAATAAGTTGCGTCAGATCACAACAACTGCCTCACGAATGAAGAAAATCCAAACTAAAATCTTCCATATTGTAAAGTATATGCAAGTGAAATGACTTCTTGACTGAGAAAAAAACTGTAGGGCACCACTTTGATTTATCCATTGGGAATTTATTGGATTGTTGAATCACGATTTGCTAATTACTGTGAGCGACAGGATATTAAAAGGAAGGGAACTGTTTGTTCTGTCCTCACACCAGCAAACACGTCATCAGAGAAGAGATGTTGCAAGGGGAGGGGAGTTATTTTGATTCAAGATTATGAGGGCATATGCTTTTTTTTTTTTTATTATTTAAAAAAAATGTATGATATCATTTATAATAAAACAGCTATATTCCATTAAAAAAAAATGAGAATTGTCCATTTTGATTTCATTATGAGTTTTAGCAGGAAGAATCGCTCTCCTTCACCTCTTGACCTGGTCAGGGCACTCCACATACGGGACTTTAAATAACAGCTTCTCCGAGGAAGAACCTGTTAGTACTTGTCATAAATGCACGTATGGAGGGTTTGCACATTCGCCTGAGGTAAAAGAGAAAGTGACCCGTGTTGCCGTCTGCTGTTAACCTTCCCTTTTACAATTTCACAGCTCCCTCCCCTGGTTTTCTACCCATCAGACCTGTTCGCTTTGTCCCTCTCCTCTTTTTTTCTTTTTCACCCACCACCTGTTCCTGCTCTTCTACACCTGCAATGTCATAAAAAAAACTTTGTAAACTCGTTTTCTTTCCATGCCTTTTTCTTTCAGCTTGCACACAGCTGGAACATCTCCAGTTGCATCTTCATGTCATTAATGTCCTTAACACAATCCAGATCCCGTATCTGTTCCACCCATTGGGCAGCCAATGTTGTCGGCCAGTAACTGTTTTCTATAAAACACTCTTGTTCCTCAAGTGGGTCCTTGGTGGCTAACAAATCCCAACCCACATTAAGCCGCATTCTGATTTCAGAATGTTTTGTGCTACGTGGAGGTATTTGTTTGCGACTCCATTCTGTCGCCTCTGGCTTGTTTGGTTGGGGACAATTAATATTCAACAATATTACCGATCTTTCTGCACTGACACCATTGAATGAGAACTGAGCTGGACGATGACGTCACTGTTTCCTCCAGAGCTGCAGTTAATAACTTTTTTACAACAGAAATGAATCAACACTGAACTACTCAAGCTGGACAATGACACTATATTTTTTTCTAGAGCTGATGTATGGCCAAAACAAACTTTGTTGCATTATTTTCCTGTCATGACTGTAAAGCTGCTTTGAAACAATCAGCATTGTAAAGAGCACTATATGAACAAAGATGACTTGACTAGAAGTATAATATAAGTTTACGGGGTGCGTTCACACTTGTCAGGTTTAGTTCGAGTAAAACGAACCCTGAGTGCGGTTCATATGTGAACGCCGCCATCAGAACCCTGGTGCGGACCGAGAGCGCTAAAAAGATGGGTCTCGGTCCGCTTCCAGACGAACTCTGGTGCGGTTCGATTGATATACGAACGCGACACGGACCAAAGACGTGTGAACCAACCAAAAACAGGACGTGATGTCACGAGACGCGACGCTGCAGGTCAGCTGATGTGAAGATCCAAAATGAGTCGAGGGCAAACGTGGAGCGACGAGGAGGTGAAGTTTCTGGAAATCCTGCTGCTGTTCTGAATGTTTTGAACATTTGATGAGCTCTTCGTGATTCTCAGCTGGTCAAAATAAAGCATGAAATGATGGCGTTTAATCCAGAACACAGCGTTGTTTTGAATGTTCGGTAAGCGTCGCCAAATATACGTCATAAAAGCGACCGATCAGGTCGTGAGCGTATCCCTGTGCCTTCGGTTCGGTAACTTAAGCTTCGCTGTTAAAAATGCCAGTGTGAACGCTAAGAGGACCAGGACTATATGATTGACCAAACCAACCGAACTACAAGTGTGAACGCAGCCTCAGTTTAGTAATATAAGTTTAAATATATCAAGTACCTGACATACAAATAAGAAGAAAGAAACTTCTTTCCATTGAATTCCATTGAATCTTCCCGACAGGTGTGTCGGAGCAGGATTGGACTCCCCTAGTGTACAGGACACCCACAAGACAGGTGGACGCATAAATAAAAGCAGTGATGGACAGATGAAACGGCATTGAGATGGAGGTGCAAAAACAGAGTTGAAAGTAGAGGGAAGTCTGGGATCGAGTCTTTCCCGCAAAATCACTGGCGCTGATGTATGAAGCATGCTACACTGACGCTCCAAATCTATCACCTAAGTCACAGACACATGATTCACTTCAGCCAAGCATCTGCATTGATGAATGATTGAATTGTGTGCCACTGTTGGACCGTACCTCTCCGCATACAAGTATCTCAGAAAGCCTCTGATAGTCTGAGAGTGAGCGAGTCTTGCGACAGTTACCTTCAAGCGAGGGCCACACTGCCAGGAAACAATCGCTTGACACTGTACGTAAAGTGACAATCACATTTTGATTATTTCTGAAATATTTGAAATGGGCAGTTACTAAAACTTCATCTGAATCTACATTATTGTCTCATATAACATGTGGATAACCCTCTAAGCCAGGGGTGTCCAATCTCAGTCCTGGAGGGCCACTGTCCTGCAGAGTTTAGCTCCAACTTCTCACAACACACCTGCAGGGAAGTTACCTGTATGCCTAAAAACCTTGATTAGCTGGTTCAGGTGTGTTTAATTGGGGTTGGAGCTAAACTTTCCAGGATAGTGGCCCTCCAGGAGTGGGATTGGACACCCCTGCTCTAAGCAATCAGCTATGAATGCTGCAAGTTGCCCAAATGCAAGTTCTTTGCCATGGCAATAGTTGACTTGATTTGCAGCAGAGCTGAGAATATAATGACATATGCAACGAATGTCATGCGATATCAACGACTTGGCGATTGGCTTGTTTTGACCTGAGCTGGTAAAGCACCAAATGACCACCTGAGCAACTGTTTAGTCCAGTTCTTCAAAAAATGTGAAAATCCAGCTCTAATTATTTTATAATACAGCTACTGGTAGACAGCCTTTGATTCCTTGTGGGAACAGAATGCATCGAGGGACATTTTCAAAGATTTTGTCCACACACACACACACACACACACACCTCCGTGCTTCCTCACGGATTGTGTGAATGATTATGAATGAGAGCTGCTCTAGGGTGCGTACAGGATTTGCCACCATGGCTGTGTGGTGCACTTTGTCTAGTTTGCACCGCACAGCAGTGTTTACACAGTCTCATAAACAAAGACGACCGGCCGGAAGTGCTCAGCATAGATGCGTTTGACCTCGTTCACCAGCTGACTAAGAGTGCATGTTATCTTTAACCCTACTGATGCCAGTCTCGGTGTGCGTGGCATTGATGCTGAGGAGATGGTAGTAAGTCAAAGAAAACTTACTTTGAAACTTACTTTCATCTTCTGTCACAACCAGCTGTCTGATACATAACATCAAAAAGACCACATACATCGTGCACACCAGATAAACCAACTTGCTTATCTAATCTAGACACACTTCATTTGCTTCTGACCAACAACATACACGAATGTATTACAATTCTTGGGAACACTTGCGCAAATAAAAAAAAAAAAATATTCAAGAACGGGATGCAGGTTCCTGAATCAAATACAGGAAGCGAACTAGCTATCAAAATTTAGACCAAATATTTTTATATAGTTTCTCACAAGGTAACTGCCTTTTCCAAGCACTTTAACGCCCTTTTAGGCTGCGTTCACACTTGTAGTTCGGTTGGTTTGGTCAATCATATAGTCCTGGTCCTCTTAGCGTTCACACTGGCATTTTTAACAGCGAAGCTTAAGTCACCGAACCGAAGGCGCAGGGATACGCTCACGACCTGATTGGTCGCTTTTATGACGTATATTTGGCGACGCTTACCGAACATTAAAACAACGCTGTGTTCTGGATTAAACGCCATCATTTCATGCTTTATTTTGACCAGCTGAGAATCACGAAGAGCTCATCAAATGTTCAAAACATTCAGAACAGCAGCAGGATTTCCTCCGAAACTTCACCTCCTCGTCGCTCCACGTTTGCCCTCGACTCATTTTGGATCTTCCCGCGTCGTCAAATCAGCTGACCTGTAGCGTCTCATCTCGTGACATCACGTCCTGTTTTTGGTTGGTTCACACGTCTTTGGTCCGTGTCGCGTTCATATATCAACCGAACCGCACCAGAGTTCGTCTGGAAGCGGAGCGAGACCCGTCTTTTTAGCGCTCTCGGTCCGCACCAGGGTTCTGATGGCAGCGTTCACATGTGTTCAAACTGAGCGATCAGGGTTCGTTTTAATCCAACCAAACATGACAAGTGTGAACGCACCCTGAATAACCATATTGATCTTTGCATAGAAAAAAAAGTTTCCCGTTTCCCATGGATCACTCCTCAAAAAGCCACTTGAACCTTTGATGCTTACTCTGACCCAGCAAACATGCGTGTTCGGGGCACAAACACTGCAGCGTCTGGGCGCACCCATGGGGAATGTGACATCAGGGCCTGACTATGGCAGCTGTGCTCGAGCAGCATTTACAGGTTAAAGCAGTTCTGCAGTGGTTTCCCCAGACATCTAAGAATTGCCCTGGTGGCACAGACAAGGCCAGACTCAGGTCAATGAACAGGATAGAGGGCACACAAGAGTCTGATTTTAGCATGTTATTACCCAATGAAATTCTAGATGGTGCAGTCTGATAAGTATTTCATTCATTTGGGAGTGATCACGTCATTATCTACACAGCTGTTGCATCAGCGGCCAATGAGCTGCAGTTCAACATTAAAACAAATACCAGCATTTTTGCTGTTAAAAGTCTACAGAGCACTTTCAGAAACCCTCCACCTTCCCCAGCTCCACTTGCATAGATCTGCTATTGGGGATAATTCACGAATGTGTAATTCACGTGGAGCAGTAGCAGAATGTCTTACATGAATGTGTGACTCTGCAGCAGCAGTAGAGCAGCAAATCTATTCTGCCAAGGTCAAACACATTAACATTGCTATATCCATTACCGTGCCAATCTCTATGACCATAACAAGAGTCGTCATGACGGAACTAAGCTAACAAGTCAAGCACGATACATAGCACACCAATGTTGGGAGAAAGAATTCATTTTAAATGAGATTAAAAAAAACCCCAAAAAACTATTAATGCTGAATAGGGATATTCCCAAAGGAATTGAGCAATGGTGTTGCTTAACGAAAATCCCTTCCACAAAGGGTAATTTTGCCACCTTCGATCATATTATCCTGGGATATCTTTTCTAAAAATCTTTTGTGATATTTTAAAATGTTTAATTGAACATCCATGTGATATCAGCGGACAATATTCCGGCATCACAAGACAAACGTTTACTACAGCTGAGAGAGAGAGAGAGAGAGAGAGAGAGAGACAGAGAGAGAGAGACAGAGTGAGAGAGAGAGAGAGAGAGAGTGAGAGAGAGAGAGAAAGACAGAGAGAGAGAGACAGAGTGAGAGAGAGAGAGAGTGAGAGAGAGAGAGAGAGACAGAGTGAGAGAGAGAGAGAGAGTGAGAGAGAGAGAGAGACAGAGTGAGAGAGAGAGAGAGAGTGAGAGAGTGAGAGAGAGAGAGAGACAGAGTGAGAGAGAGAGAGTGAGAGAGAGAGAGAAAGACAGAGAGAGAGAGACAGAGTGAGAGAGAGAGAGAGTGAGAGAGAGAGAGAGAGACAGAGTGAGAGAGAGAGAGAGTGAGAGAGTGAGAGAGAGAGAGAGACAGAGTGAGAGAGAGAGAGAGAGAGAGAGAGAGAGACAGACATTGTTCACAGAATTTTTAAATGTTCATAAACTGTTCTACTTGTTTGTTTTGTTCTAAAGATATGTATATACATGAATGATGATTTACTGCTAAATGCTTTGGCAATACATTGCTACCATTGTCATGCCAATAAAGCTCATTTGAATTGAATTGAATTGAAATTGAGAGACAGAAAGAGAGATCGAGAGACTGAGAGAGAGAGAGAGAGAGAGAGAGAGAGGAGAGAGAGAGAGAGAGAGAGAGAAAGTAAAAAGTAGCAACAAACTATAAAGTAGTTAGTGCAAAGAATGCCAAAGATTTTTTTAGACTAAATATAAATATAGGCTTATGCAATCTAACAAACAAGTGTTCTCCAAGAAATATGAAGGAATGTGCAAACAAATCATTGAATTCTGATTTAAGTGTTTGCATAGTCTGTACAAACACATAAACACACACATTCATTCAAACTAAAGCACATTCCTCTGCAGTGTGAGGTGTTGGGCTCAGTACAGTACGACGCTATAAGCCAGTTAAGCGCACTGACTCAACGTACAGGTATTATAGTGACGATCCTTCTGGAATAGCCGAATGTTATTTGTCAACGGCAAAAAGGTGAGATCTCATTTGTCTTCTGGTGGGTTTGAATCTTTTCTCCAGCTCAGATCTATGCCACATATTCATTTAGCCAATCAGGATTGCTCATCAACCATTTCCACAGGTCTGCTGGTCTTCAAAAAATAAAAATAAATAAAAATATGTGACTGTGATTCCTCTAAAGAGCTCATGGTGGTTTTCATCTTTAAATAGAGCATGACATCAGCTTTGGGCAGGTCAGCTGTCTGCCTGAGCAAAACAAACGTGTCTAAACAATGCCACATCTGGAGATGTAGAAGCGTGATTGAGAGAGAGAGAGAGAGCGACAACGAGAAGAAAGAGTGTGGAAAAAGAAAAAACAGGGGGAGGGAGAGAAAGTAGAGGAGGAATGTGGCGGAAGAGAGTGGAAATGAAAAAAAGGGGAAGCAGCCAGCTGTTTTGGACAGCTGCCAGAACGTCTGGGGATGTGCAACGCTCTAGTTTACGGGAGATTCCCTCAAACAGGCCTTTCTAAATGTCGAAACCCCCAGCCATGTGCCTGAAAGAAAGAAACAGTATCTTGTCTACCTCGCTTTCTTAGTCGCCATTAACACACTGCAAACAACTAACAAACACACACACACACACACTCACACACTCACACACTCAAACACACACACACACACACACGTTCGTTTTGCTATCAAAGTGAGGTTTTTATACTGTACAAACTGTACATTCTGCCCCCCCCCCCCCCAAACTTAACCCTCACTGAAAACATTCTGCATTTTTACATTTTTAATTAAACTTTGTTTAGTGTGTTTTTAAAGCTGTTTGAAAAGTGGGGAAATGTCCTCATATTTCACCTTGAAGTTGTAATACCAGTGTCACACCCATGACATTATACACATTTGTGTCCTGATATGTCACAAACACACACACACAACACACACACACACACACACACAACTAAATGACCTCAAATGGTTCAGATTTTGACATCCCACTATTCTGGTACTTTAGTACAAATCTACACGCTCGCACTTCATTTATCTGTCAGAATAAATGATTTAATCCAAATCTAAACTTTAAGCCATTATGATCTTTTTTTTTTTTACAAAGAAAACAAAACAGATTTTCTGAAGAATAACCTCTTGTCACGAGTTGCTTGGCAGGTTGCTAGTGGGTTCTTACTGGTCCAAGTCAAAAAAAAAGGTCAAAAGGTGCATTTTCACTCTATGTTTATAGGATTCTTTCAACGATTTCATCATTTGCCATTTTGAATGCTTAGAAAAGTAATAAAACACTCCTCCTCAATACGCTGCACGATTTTAAATTTCATCCATGTCTGGAGCACAAACAGCGCGGGATGGCTGACAGCGATGTCTTCGCAAACACTACAGATTCATCAGTGATTAGTCATTAGGCTTTCCAAAGCAGCAAAAATATACTTGCGTGTTTATATTTCTGCTTGGGTTGAAATGCGGAAGCATATGGAAAAGTGTTGAACTGACTGCAGGCTCATTTCTCACTGTGTGTGAATATGTGGGCGGATTAGGTATTACCCACGTTAAGGATGACAATACCAGAAATATTTGACCTTGTTGTGGTTCCTATGAGGAAAACAGCTTGTAAATCATATTAAATGTCGTTGTTTTTTTTTTGTTTTGTTTTTTTTGAAAATGCAAAATGCAGAAAGTTTAGGATTAGGGGATAGAATTTACAGTCTGTAAAGTATATTCATCATTGTCTATGGAAAGGACAGTCCCCATAAAACATGGAAACCCAACGTGTCTGTGTGTGAGTGAGAGAAAGAAGGAAAGACAGAGATATTTCTGCTTTAAATGTCCTTTCATTGATGTGTTTATAATTGCTGGTAAGTGTTGTACTAAATATAAATGATCTGCAAGTAGAGTGAAACTAGTGCCACAGCTTTCACACGTCCACACACAAATACACTAACCTGTCATTTCATTATGTGCACAATACTCCAAAAACACATCCCTGATTATAACACCCTGTTACGCATTGCATTTGGGAAGCAGATGTCCCATAATGCTTTTCAACAATGTAGTCATGCTCTGCCATATCCTGTGTCACAACAAATATCTTCTTCAAAAAATACAGTATATCAGGAGTCAGTAATGCATCCAATTATAACCTTTCATTAGATTGATCAGGATTTTTATCTCGAGTCTTTTTATTTTTCCCACTTTATCATCAGCCTGTTGAAAAAACGGTAAGTCCGATCGCTTGAAACAGTAACAGCTCGCGTCTCCACAACAAGTCGTATCATTCAAGTCTCCAGCAGTTGTTTGTTTGTTTTTTTTTTACTTTGGATGACAAGTTACTTTGCAAAGCATAAGAGTTCGTTCAAATCACCAAGCGTAAGTATGAACAATCGTAATGAATGTGACGCTCGCCTTCATGACGCGGACCAAATGCGCACGTTTCTTTGGAAGGTTTTCTAATCACATTAAATCGAGACTGGTTTTATAAGGCTCACCACTTGAGTTAATAGAGGATAAAATACTATTAGAGCCCAATGTTTTCCAAATTCTAATAGTGAGCATGCTATTTTTATTTGTTTTAAGGGACTGATGCATTGGTAACTGCTGATCTCCTGAGCAGTTAAAGTTAAGAGCTCCATTACAGCTCAGAGTCTGTATGTGTGTGTGTGTGTGTGTGTGTGTGTGTGTGAGTGTGTTTGTGTGTGTTTGCATGTGGACACATGCAATAGCTTCAGGAATGGATAGGTTTAGAGTTACACACCGTCGGGCAGTGGTCAAAAGGTCAGACTAGATTGTTACACCCACCCCACTGTAGAACCCCGGTAACAGTGTTAACAAGGAATGTGTGAAACAAACAATCGTATGCAGGCATAGGAATACAGACGGAGAACAGTAGACACTGTTGGACACTGTTGTTTGGCACGGAACACTATATAGATTTCAACGAAACAAAACGGGAGACAAAGAATCTCTGTAGGATATAGTCCAAAAGACTGCCTGGCATTTTTCAGCTAAGATACCGCAAATCCTATATAAGCCTGTGGAAGACGCTGGACCATGTCTGGACAGGCTGGATTTACTCTGGGATGTTCTGCATTGCAGTGACCTGGCCTTTGGGGCCGTTGGGAAGTCGGAAGTACTTGATTGTGCGGATTGGCGGATTGACTCCAGAAAGATTTTACTACAGTTTTTACTGGTATCTAGTGGGGCTTAGAAACCAAACAGCACTTCCTTTGCTCCAGTGTCCGGGACAGGAACTTCTTGACTTGATGAAGACACATTATGCAGACTACAGTGAGCGTCTCTCAGCTGCTGTCGGTAAGACAGTAAGGCGGGAGACACGGGGACAGGGAGAAGCAGCTACGGTTAATGCTTTCATGCCGCATCCCTTGGTCCGAATGCACCTTTATCTCTCCGAATTTTTGTCACTCTGTCTATAATATCCTTGCATCTCTATGTCCCTGTCCATATGTACCAAAACTTCACCAGGCAAACACAGCCATGGATCTCTCTCTCTCTCTCTCTCTCTCTCTCTCTCTCTCCACCTTCACTGCCAGCTCTGGAAAGTTCATTTGTGACAGTGGGTCCGTCTCCTTCACTCTGCACGTGTTTTTTCAATTAGCCGAGGCTCCTGTACACTATTCAGGAGAACATTTGGGAAACCATAATTCTCATGGCCCCGCACAAAAACTAATGGAAACTCACTTAAGATTTTTCCGGGGGAGGTTTCAAAAAGAGCCATTACCCCAAGAGGGGAGCCGGGGCTTCGTTGCATTCGACCCAGAGCTTGGCCAGGACATTAGACAGACAAACGGATGGCCGGAGTGACGGACGGACGGATGACGAATGAGAGGTCAAGCTGGCCTTTATGAGGGAAAAGGAGGTTGGACAGATGAAGAGATAGAGTTGAGTGCAGGAGGTGAACGAGTGCACGGATGGAGAGGTTTTCCTCAGTATGCGGATGAAAGCTGGCCGTTCCGGATCTGGAGCGGGCCGCAGGGAGAAGGGACATGTCCAGAGGACTCAGATCAAAGGAGAGAGGCGGCTGAGAGACAGATGACGGACCGTCCCCTCCCCTCCCCTCCATCAGAGTCTCTATTTACACAGATGAGTTTGAAAAGCTTTCAGCAAGATTCTGGCCATCGCACAGCAAATAAACACACGCACACACACACACACACACTCATATAAACATGCTAATGCAAATTCATGCACACACCTGATGGTGTATCGGTACTCACAAATGTTTGCATATGTGGGATATTTGCACACACTCACACTCACATTAATACATACTCCACATTTCGAGTACACACATACCTAAAATAGACACGTCGAGTTAGCTGAAACTTCCTTTTAATGAAAAAAGACTCTACGTACTTCTCTCTATTAAAATCCTTCACACATAAAACATTTCTTCTCTAGGCTGTCATAACTGTCAATATAGTCGCAAGTATTGTTCCTATCTGGACGTGAAACGCTGTCTGAAAAAACAACCAAACTCTGAAATAAAGAGTTTAAAAGGCTGCCTGCAAGGGCATATGTTGAGTCAGTATGTTTCTTAATGTGTGGACACAGACCCCCCATGCTGACAGACATCCAGACGGCCAGACAGACAAATGGCTACTTTCAATAATAACATTCACATTGACGTTACAATGACAGTAGCAGCTCTTACCTACATGCTTGTGAAGTCTGGGAAAGTGAGAGGTTCATATCTGCCGCTGCAGTTCCCGTGCTGCACGTTTAGACCCAGAGAGAGAGAGAGAGAGAGAGAGAGCGAGAGAGAGAGAGAGAGAGAGAGAGATAGAGAAAGAGAAAGAGAAAGAGAGAGAGAGAGAGAGAGAGTGCAATGGAGCAGTGCAGCCCCCAGTCCCGGCACTCCAATTCTACGTTCTGAGGATGAAAAGAGAAGTCTTCATTACCAGCTGGAGACCACGCCTCCACCTCTCCCCCCTTCCCTCCCAGCCAGTAGCAGGACGCAAAGTTTGTCCCGGCCAAGAGAAGGCCAGTGATCTGCCAAAGCAAACCTTCAAGCACAACCGACTGCCAGTACAGTGAGAGAGAAGGCTGTGACAGATCCAGTCGAAGGGAGCACAATAAACGGGCTAGACGCACTTTTTGATCAGTGTTGTTGAACTCGTTTTAATTAAGGCTTGCTGTAGGAAACGGGACATCAAACGGACCGTCGGTTTATGGGAAGGCGCAGCTCGGAGCGCATACACATTTGCGAGTGTGCCAATGTCCTCTTCAAAAAAGAGGATATTTTGCATTACTTATGAGTCAACTTTGAGTTTCCCCTCTCCCTCTTGTCATCTGTCTCTTGCTTTCCACCGTTGCCAAAGTGAATGTTATCCATGGCAGTCAAGAAAATCACTCTTTTTAGGAGAGCTGCATGCCGTCTGTAATTATAAGTGGGGTTGGGCATGAAGTCTGCCTACAATCCCAGCCTTCGATGCCACAACACACACACACACACACATCCACGCCCTAATGGGAGCATGAGCCAAACCAGGCCAGAATGCTTGCACTCCTCCACTCCGAGGTACAGCTTGACAGTTGAGACTATATTTTTAGCATATCCAAAACTTATTTTATTCATACTGAAATTATGTTTGCCTTGAAAAGACACAATGACAACATTTATGGCAAACTGAATAAAAAAAAAAAAAAAAACTCTCAGACGTTCCTTTTCCCACTTATTTTTGCGTGCGTATTACAGGGCTATTTTAAACTGAAACTCTCGGGATTATCCTAATTGAGTTACCGGTATGTAAATGAAGTCTGGGGTTGACATTAAAGCAAATGTTCTGCTACCGTGATGTGTCAGAGCTGTGGCTTTGCCTTGCAAAATGCTCTTTTCATCCTGAATGCACGCAACTGTTTGTTTGCATCGCTGTCATGGAAATGAAAATTGAATCGTATCGCTTTATAGAACAAAAGAGAGTCATGCATATGAGCCAATATGAAGGGAGAGATATAATTATGATTCATGTTGTGTTTTATTATCTGAAAGATTTGTCAGTGTTCTGTTTATAGTTGTGCCGCATTTAATGACATTTAAATGAGAAGAACAAAAAGCACAGAATGGCAGTCAAAAATTGTCGAAAAATGCATTAATGCTCTTATTTATCACTTATAAAGGGTAAATAAAGAATAAGAAACATGGAGAGGATTAAAGGAATAGAGAAATACTAGTTTAATGTACAATTTTTCTTCACAAATAAGGCTTCAAGTGGAATAACATCTTATATCGGTGCTTCCTTTAATACTGCAGGAATCCTGCATGTAATTCCACTCCTCACCACCAGAGGACCCCTTGAGCAGCTTGTGCATTTACAATCCTGTAGGAAAGACTTTCAGTCAAACTGTCAACAGTGCAAGATTCAGAGTTGGCAGAGAAAGATTAACAAAAAAGTAACATTAAATATTACCAAAAAAAACAAAAAAAAAAGATAGCAAAATGTAAAATCTTGTCACATTTATGTTTTATTAATGATGTTTCTGTTTACAAAATAACTTGCAGAGATAAAATTCTTCCAGTCTCTGAATTCCTGATTCTGGATGGGACATTTGTGCCTTAAGTGTGAAGACTGGTCTTTAAATTAACACCCTTCATTTTACTTTGTCTTTTTGAGCATAATAATATGCTAACTGACTGTGTTGGGGGTAGTAATGTGAGAAACGTAATCAGAATACTTTTTAAAATGACTACTAAAGGAACAAATTACCTTTAAATTTAAATATCTAATTAAAAAAAAAATAATAAAAAATATCGGAGTTATTTTTTCAACACAAGTTACTTTATTTTCCCACATATTGACTGACAGCTCTCCTGTCCCCTTGTTTAGAGAAGTCGTGAGTAAGCGCAGAGTTGTGTACGTTGTGTAAACATGATGGTTTTTGTACTTCTAGAGCAGTAATTCTCAAAGTGTGGTCCGCCATCGCCCCCTAGTGGTCCGCGAAAGGATGACCTAAACCAGGCAAGCTCTTAACCCGCACCGGATCGCGGGCGGGGGGGTTGACGTCAGTGTGTTTTAGTAACGAAAAAAAATGGATCATATCATTGCATTTGTGTTTGAATCATTAGTTTTTGACTTGAAACAGTTGCATATTAATCTTAAATTTAGTTTATCCTTCCTATTTTGTTTTTTTTTTTGATTGGCCGTTGTGTTCACGTGCACAACAGATATGTCTGTAATTGGTTACAATGATCAGCGCTTCAATAAAATGTTGAAAATAGACATCTCTTTACACAAATGCACACGGGAGCGAGGTGTGTTGCAGCCTTTAGCCTCCTTGTTAGAGCGTCCGACTCCCATGCTGGAAGACCCGGGATAGATTAGGACCTGGGTAGAGGTGTTAAATTGGTGCCCTGACCCGGATGGAAGTGAGGTTTAGGGGGGTGAGTGTAACGGTAGGTTGCAGCCTTTAGCCTCCATGTTGGAGTGTCCGACTCCCATGCTGGACGACCCGGGTTCGAGGCCCGCTTGGAGCGGATAGAGTAGGATCTGGATAGAGGGGTTACATTGGGGCCGTGACCCGGATGGGAGTGAGGTTTAGGGGGGTGAGTGTAACGGAGGCCAGCTAGTAGTTGCTGTGCGAGTAAACCTCACTGACCTCAAGAAACGCTCTAGTGACAGACTCTAGAGGTTGCAGCCTTTAGCCTCCATGTTGGAGCATCCGACTCCCATGCCGGAAGACCCGGGTTCGAGGCCTGCTCAGAGCAGGTTGAATAGGACCTGAGTAGAGGGGTTACATTGGTGCCGTGACCCGGATGGGAGTGAGGTTTAGGGGGGTGAGTGTAACGGAGGTCAGCTAGTAGTTGCTGTGCGAGTAAACCTCACTGACCTCAAGAAACGCTCTAGTGACAGACTCTAGAGGTTGCAGCCTTTAGCCTCCATGTTGGAGCATCCGACTCCCATGCCGGAAGACCCGGGTTCGAGGCCTGCTCAGAGCAGGTTGAATAGGACCTGAGTAGAGGGGTTACATTGGTGCCGTGACCCGGATGGGAGTGAGGTTTAGGGGGGTGAGTGTAACGGAGGTCAGCTAGTAGTTGCTGTGCGAGTAAACCTCACTGACCTCAAGAAACGCTCTAGTGACAGACTCTAGAGGTTGCAGCCTTTAGCCTCCCATGCCGGAAGCCCGCTCGGAGCGGGTTGAGTAGGACCCGGTTAGAGGGGTTACATGTGTAAGCGCTCTGTGAAGAGCATCAAAGATGTCTGGCATCATCATATTCTTAAAATTCCCAATAGTCTCAACACTACACCAATGAAAACTCAGAATATAAAGCAAAACGGCAGTAATTAAATGTTAAATTACACAAATATGCTTTATGTGTTTAATCTCACTTTCTTGACCAATGTTTTAGCTGCTGACCTTCGATGACACAATTCAGTCATACTAATAAGCACAAAACATCACGTTTATCTACAGGCCCGTGACATTTACCAAAAAAAAAAAACCCTTATTTTTTGGTTTTGTTTTTATTAATAACAAACAAGCAAGCCTAGCCCAGATGAGAAAAAGTAATGTGACACATTACTTTCAGTAAAATGTAACTAAGTAACACGATTAGTTACTTTTTTTTAATGGAGTACGCATTACTTTTAAAGGTAACTTTCCCTAACACTAGGGTTGGGTACCCAACTTGGTACTTTTAAGGGCACCGACTGAATTACGTGGGTACTAGCAAGTACCGATTCACATTTCGGTACCTGAGAATGCATCTGGGCGTGAGATCAAGGTATGCTAGAGAAAGAGAGAGAGAGATTATGCGATATCACCCCAGAAACTTGTTCAAACAGAACACACAGGGCAATGGCTAAGCATTCTGAAGTGTGGTTACATTATAGAAAACTTGAGGCAGACTGGGCCAACGCTATTTGCAATATGTCCATAACTTGAAACACACTCCAGTCCGTTATAATCTGTGATACACGTTGTTAATCTTTTCGAGGCGTTTAGCGCAGAAACCGCTCTTAATTGTGTCCCGCACACTGTTTGTCATGAGATATATATTTTCCATCTGTTGTTGGTCAAACACCGGATCTGACTGCATCGTGGGGTAAATAAAAAAAAAAAAACAACACTTTTGTGCTACTGTGCTGAGGAAACATACGTATCGTGTCCGAATGCAACGACATTTGAATTCTCTGCTGTAATGTAATCTCACGCATACTACAGCACACACATAACAGCTATATATAATTAAGCATATAATTAAGTAGAGTAAAGGTTAAGAGTCCGAGCTTGGAATTTCAGCCCAAACCCAGATTACTCACCCAGATGTGGTAAGAATGCGGTAACAGAACTAGAAATTTGGAGATGGGGTGGTGGAGGGATGCTGATAAACTATTAGATGAAGGTTAGATGTTGTGGTTAATGAGTTGATTGGCTCTCCAGTCGTGTTAATGAGGTTAATTATCTGAACTTGCTCCACCCGAACTTTGTTAATAAAACATCAGTTATTTTGTAGTGTATACGATTTCTAAATTTCTAAAGAAAACAAATGCTGAAATTGAGAGGCTTGGACATATTTTTGTTATAACACAGAGAGTAAAGTACGGAAAAAAGGTACCGGAACCGAATCTCAGGTTCTGAGACCGGTACTGTTACCGGTTAAAATGTGAATGGTACCCAACCCTACCTAACACAGCGAACTGATATGAGAGCTAGAGTTATGGTAAGTTTTTCTGAAACAGACGGATGTAGACAGAAACACTAGTGGTAGATTTATTTGGTTATAAACTGTGATTGAGGTGAATTGTGACATTTTTCCCTCAAACGCCACTGACTTTCGAGAGAATGATGATTTGACCATGTGTGCTGCATGACTCATGCCAGATCTCTAGCGGTGTGCACGTATGTACAGTGTAAAAAAAACAAAAAAAAAACAAAGATATAATTAAGTCCAGCTAGGCTCACGTGTGACAAAAAGCCATCAATAGATTTGGAGTCGGTCTACAAATTTCTGCAGTTTTATCAACATCTGGGCCAGTTCTTCAAAGAAGGATAAGTGACGCCTGGTTTCCTGTGCACTATTCTCAAAGGTCTGCATATAAACAGATGATAGTGAGTTATGGATGGTGCTGGAGGTATAGAGATTAAACTAAGGCCCTGGTCTTGTGGACTTACAATGGCTGCCGTGTACGTATGATTATGAAATCCACAAGATCATAGGGTGTCCCATTTAGAATTTTAGGTTTCAGAAGGGCTTCGCTGTCAATATGCACCCTCGATGCGCACTTTTGCACAGCCCACACAAAAGCGAGCACCGCCGTTACGTCATGAAAATGCGCACTCATAGGAAGATCGCTATTGTTTAGGGTGCCATTTGGGACAAGGCCTAAATGTTACGAGCTATGCCCTGAGGAAAGCTATAATCAAGTGTTCATTTTTGATGGGATTTTGAGATTGCTCACTTTACCCATTTTAGTCCCATTTCTGAACCCTGAGGGGATATATTTTCCCCCAAGGCTCAAAAGGTGGTATAAGACATGCTAAGTATAACAAATCTGTTGAGTTGTGTCAAAACAAACACTTTAAATTGATTTTCAGCTGACAATTTTATCCATGTAACCAATCATAACTGGTCCCACAAACTTTTGGTTTCCAGCCATGATCTTAAACCACTAGCTTTCACCAAGATCAGTTATTACCTTAAAAATAGTCAGATAAAGGGCACTTATTTGACCTGGTCTTGACTGTAGCAAACTACAACTTGAACAGCAACTAAATCTGGTGAAAACTGCCACGCATCATATCACAGAGAACTAGCAAAAGCCGTATCACCAACGCTGAACACTGGGGACCGTATTAGAGCAAATTTGGCAGAGTTTCTGCAAAGGGACTGCAGACAACTGCTATAAAAATGTTTAAACATTCATGTTTATAAGCCAGGCACACTGTACGATTTTTACAGCCTTTTATGATTTTTGCTTGTGCACTGTGTGACATCAAGGGTTTTTATGCCAGACTGTACGATACACGTCATAGCCTTGACTTTGACCCCAATTTTCCTGTTTAAAGCTTGTAGGAGGAGTCACACTGCATGACTGGGACAGCAAATTTTGGAAACTGCCAGAACTAGAAATGAAAGCTCTAGCGCAAGTTCTGCCAGGAAGACTCAAATGTTACGTCACTGAGTTTAGATCTAACCAATCACTATCCAACACTTGTAGTATGTAAGATAGGTACTAACACACGTCGGAGTTCGCAGATGCTGACGTCGACCTTTACCTCCATCCTCCCCACCACTCCCTGTCCATGCCTCCGGGCGGTCGGCTACGCCCCTGCCTTCATCTTTAGGCAGGAAATGCAGAGTCCGCAACTCTCAGGATCTAAACTACGGACGGGGCCTAGGCCAAAGAACTTTCTTATTATATTTGTTTGCTGATTGTTAATAAAATATCATTGTTACGTTATCTTACATTTACATTTAGTCATTTAGCAGACGCTTTTATCCAAAGTGAGGAAAACAAACAAGCGATTCTTCATGAATTGGCAAATAACACAGGAAGTGCTCACAATACAAGTTTCAGCGGTGAACGTGAAGATTCTGGAGAGTGATTTTGTGCCTCTCTGTGACGGTACCACAAGCCTTCGTTCCTTTAGTGATCGCAGGCTTCTGTTGGGGACGTAGCGTTGTAGCCGTGTGGAGATGGGAAGGTGGTCCCACAAACTTTTGGTTTCCAGCCATGATCTTAAACCACTAGCTTTCACCAAGATCAGTTATTACCTTAAAAATACACAGATAAAGGGCACTTAATTGACCTGGTCTTGACTGTAGCAAACTACAACTTGAACAGCAACTAAATCTGGTGAAAACTGCCACGCATCATATCACAGAGAACTAGCACTTACCTCCCGAGTCTTTCTGGTTGAACTAGTATAGTCAAACACCAAAGTATATTCAACCGTGGCTGGACATATTCGACACACTCTACCAGATGCTAGAGGGCAGCACTGAGCCATATCATTTAAAGGACATTCGCTTGGAAGGACAAAACAAGAAGAGTAGCGGATCCACTATTGCATGCAAAGCGAAAACGATGGAAACGGATATACTGTTTAGTTTCGCTCTTTACACTCTTCTTTGACTCCTATGCAGTTCATCACAACTGTGCATATTGCCACCTAGTGTGAGTTTTCAAACCTCTCCTGAAGCACGGCACATATTGTATGTCTCCCTCATTTAACACTCCTGATTCAACTCATCAGGCCATAGGTCAACATCTGCAGTCTGCTGGATTAGTTGCTTTTGAGATCAAACTATATTTTGGCTGTCCACGTTCTGTAACAATCCACACGCTGTCCACAGACGGTGTGCATGGATGTCCACGGACAGAAAATGCTTTAGGATCACTGAAATGTGTCTCTGATGCAAAACTCACAGTGTGAACCCAACATGGTACCTTCTGAAGTGCTGCACTTCCACACTGAAGTCACCATTAAATGTGTTGCCAGGCCTCTTAGAAGAATGCAGCACGCTACTTGGTTATTCCTAAGAATTGTCCTTAGTCTTCAGGCTTTGGAAAGTAAACAAACAAGCCCATGACCATTGTTAGTAGATGGTACTTCTGTCTTGCAAGGAAAGTGGGACAGATATTTGCCCAGTTCCCTCAAATCAATGCAAGTTGTAACCAGTGTAATGTCAGGAGAAAAGAATCTCTCTCAGCAGGTCATTACTCACTGCACGAACAAATCTAACGGGACACATGACGTCATCAGAGACACCCTGATCTGAGAGAGATTACAAGCAGATACCAGTGTGGCAGAAAATTGTCAGGAGACTCAGATACACTATAAGGCTTTGCTGGTGAATATGCTTGTGTGAGCTACAGTTCAAAATGTGATTCACAATTACAATAATAGTTGGGCCCATCTTGACAAAATCACACTGACTGCCTATAAAACCGTATATAAATGACAATTCTGTTGCTAGCTTAACAGAACTCTAATAACCCAATGTCACAACATCTGAGAGATCTCCCAAACCTCATCTGCACCCACAGGATCCAAATCTATTATTCCAAGTACGAATTAAGGATGACAAACAATTTGAATCAAAATAAAGGAATTCCAATGTGCAGAAATCAGAAACACTCTTAAAATTCGAGCCAAAATGAATCAATTTTCCGGCATTTGGTTAATGTGACTCTTACACAACCATAATTACTCTCTACACTCAGAGAAGAACAGCTGTATTAGTATCCAAAGAAACAAGCTGTCAGCCCGACCCTTACTCAAGTTTGTTAACTGTGTTATGGTGGGTTGCTATGGTCTCAGGGAGTTGCCCCCTGCCTCAAATATTTGCTGGCCTGACATAATTAGGTCTGCTGGAGTTGTCCTGGTGCACGGCTGGAGACCCAAACTAATTAATTGTCTCGCAGTGTAATTACCTAAATATCTCATCACATCTCCTCCCTTGCCTTTGGGGAACTTGCCCCTGTGGTCCATCCAACCTCACACAGCTGGCTGCGCCTGCAGTAACATCAAGCGTGTTTGAGTTTACACACATGGACTTGCTAGCTAGTTCACTCTGCAGCTACCAAACTCCTCACAAATGACTAAATAGCAAATGAAACTGTAAATAAATCCCGATTTACTTTATAACCAATTCCCCTTAAACTAGCCATGATAAAAATGCAACAAATACCGGACACTTCACATATTGTGACTTAAAGGGTTAGTTGACCCAAATATAAAAATTCTGTCAATATTCACCCTCATGCTGTTCCAGTGGTGAGGGAGTCGGGCTTGTAATCTGAAGGTTGTTGGTTCGATTCCCATGCCGGCAGGAATTGAAAGTGGGGACTGTGAATAAGCAGCACTCTCTCCACCTTCAATACCATGACTAAAGTGACCTTGAGCAAGACACCGAACCCTAATTGCTCCCCTTGTAAGTCCCTTTGGATAAAAGCGTCTGCTAAATGATGAAAAATGAAATGAAAATGACATTTCAAAAAGCTCTTAAAGGGATCGTAAAACGAATCCATATGAATTAAGTGGTTTAGTCAACATTTTTTTAAGTGAATTGATGGCTTTACATGGTGAATTGACGCTTTTTACTTACAAATGAACTTTGATCAGGAAACATAAGCAGATGCTCAACAGAACCTGAATGACCCGTGAGAACAAACCTCTTCCGGAAGCTCAAACGTGCCGCGTAACACACAAGAATGAACCTCATTTGAGCTTCCAGAAGAGGTTTGTTCTCACGGGTCATTCAGGTTCGGTTCAGCTTTATCATAAAACCTTGAGTCTCTTCAGAAAATTTGGACACAACCACTCTCAGCGGGTTCGGAACGATAAGAGGGTAAGCAACTAATGACAGAATTTAAATTTTTGGGTGAACTAACCCCATTAAAGGGGTACCTTTTTGAATTTACCTTTACTTTAGTGTGTAATATAGCCGTTTGCGCATGTAAACAACCTGCAAATTTACAAAGCACAAAGACCTCTGGAGTCACAGAGAACGTCACCGTGTACAGAATGGTTGCCTGCTGGCCACTTTGGCTCGCCTTCAAATGAAGGTAAGTATAAGCCAGACCAGTGTGTCATTTTTGCAGTGATATAAACTAGCTTGTTCGCTCAACCAATTGACTGCATCTTTTGTGACAAATATCTGAATAGATCCTTAAAAAATGCTTGCTGTTCCCCAGCATAGGCCCTACTGGGAACATTGAGAGCTGGTGGAGCTCAGTTTTGCTTCGAGAATAGCATGACTATTCTAGTCCACCAGCTTGACTTGCACTAACATGGAATTCATGCTGGATTCTTCAGGAGGGATATTCATATTGTAGATGATCCTTTCTCCAAATTGTTGTCAACTTTTAAAAGTACCACAAATGACCACATAATACAGGTGACATCCAGGCTAACAGACATGAGCTAAAAGTGTCTAATTCTGGGGTTTTTAAGAATACCCTATAAATGATACAAACATGCCTCATTAAATCCGAATGCGTAATTGTTTAAAGAAAGGGGACGCTTTATTGACATTCTAGAGGGCCTTCGTAGGTGTGCATGAAAAACAAAACAAGATTGAAGATCCTGTGCATATATAGGTACTAATACTGATATACCACCGTAATCTCCGGCTAAAGTTTGAGAAGGCTTTACCTAACCCACTAAAACAAACAGTCCACTAATGCACCACAATTATACAACACATTTACTTTTCTTTTTTTTTTTTTTTTTACATAGGATTCATTAATTATGCAGCCAAACTGCAGGTATATTTACATTTAGTCATTTGGCAGACGCTTTTATCCAAAGCGACTTACAAGTGAGGAACACAAACAAGCGATTCTTCGTGAATTGGCAAACAGACGCAGGAAGTGCTCACAATACAAGTTTCAGACATTGCTCAGTACCATAAGCTAGAGTAGGAAGGGAAAAGGGAAGGAAAGGGTTTTGAACCAGCTGTCTTTTGAATATTGCCAGGGATTCTGCGTTCCTGACGAAAGCAGGGAGATCATTCCACCGGCAGGGAGCGGTGAACGAGAAGGATCTGGAGAGTGATTTTGTGCCTCTCTGTGACGGCGCCACAAGCCTTCGTTCCTCTAGTGATCCTAGTCTCAGGTAAAATAATTCTTCACATTTTACTTTCTCACACTAATGAAACTTAGTTTAATTTCCATTTTGCTCACATGTAACGCATTCAAGTCGAAAACCAGGACCTCTAATACACAGTAATGATTTGGTTTGGCTAGTGCCAAAACTGCCCAGCTTGTTTTGGCAAGAGTTGATGCAAACTAAATGCATTTTAACATTATTGATGCAGTCCAAATAAAGTCAATATTAAAGTTAATAAGCCATGAATTCTGCTTTATTAAAGAGATTACTCTGGATTTTCATTTATGAGAAGGTAGAAACCACTGGACGTCTTGACATGCATCATTTAAACTTAACCAGGGCATTTCCATTCCACAACAGTACAGTGTTTTGTTGGGTCATTTACATGTTAGCATATTGTACAGAGTTGGTGAGACTGAGAAAAAGAGCGAGAGAGTTAGGGAAGGGTGTTGAGTCAACACTGCCCCCTCTAAAAGAGCCCATTCATGACAGACCATCTTGCATTCTGCTGCTATTTACAACAGTCCATGATTTCTTTTAACTCCTGTCTTCACTGGCATTTTCATAGTAACCTCACCCGACAGCAAACTCACTCCAGAGCACTCAGCACACACACATTGCACTATTTCCATACAGGATCAGTTTAGTCTCAGCAGTGTGGATATTAGTCGTAACCAAACCATAATGTCAATAATGCTGAGAGGAGACAGACCCACTCTCTTTACTACCCATAATTCCATCACATTATTGGAAATGTTTCACTCAAGCATGACTCAAATGAGAGCAGATCCGGAACACTCTCTGTGAAGCCTGTATATTTAATGCATTCTAAAGGTGTTCTCAGTGAATAGACATTGCAGTCTGTTATAATACTTACCTATTCATTGCTAAACTCTTAGGATTATAATTCATTTCAACGTGATATGATGCGAACGATTTGTAAGATTTGCCAACTGCTACTACTAATTGGCGGCTGAGCTATTATGGGGAGGGACGTTTCATTCAAAGCAGCATTTGGTTGGATGACAATTTAGACACGCCCATGAGTGCAGGATGAGTCAACCTGGGATTTAAATGCATATAAATGATAAAATAAATTTCAAGTTTTAGGAGTACACACCTCAAAGCTAACACATATGGACTAACAGCTACAAAATCAGCACACTATATATTCATTTGGCAGACGCTTTTATCCAAATTAGGGGTTACGATTTGCTCAAGGGCACCTTCAATTCCTGCCGGTGTGGGAATCGAACCAGCAACCTTCAGGTTACAAGCCTGACTCCCTCAGCATTAGGCCACGACTACCCTATATATAAAGTACAGGCTCCATAAATGTGCTTCCTATTTTCATTTGCAAATAAAAATTCCACTATATGGAAAGGTGGATCACATTCATTATCGAAATTCTGAAGGCCTTTTTCATGTTTCCAATACCCCACTGCCACCCTCCAAAAAAGATCAAGGTACAGCAGTGGCTTGCAGGCCATGCACTGTAACGTGTCTATCAAACATCAAATAATTTCAACTTTGACCCAGTTTGGAGCTTTGCTGTGACCTTTTAAAGTGCAACAAATGATTAAAGGTGCGTTCACACTTGTAGTTCGGTTAGTTTGGTTCGTTTGGTCCGGACCAAAAAACAAAAACAAATCATATAGTCCTGGTCCTCTTAGCGTTCACACTGGCATTTTTAACAGCGAAGCTTAAGTTACCGAACCGAAGGCACAGGGATACGGTCACGACCTGATTGGTCGCTTTTATGACGTATATTTGGCGACGCTTACCGAACATTAAAACAACGCTGTGTTCTGGATTAAACGCCATCATTTGATGCTTTATTTTGACCAGCTGAGAATCACGAAGAGCTCATCAAATGTTCAAAACATTCAAAACAGCAGCAGGATTTCCTCCGAAACTTCACCTTCTCGTCGCTCCACGTTTGCCCTCGACTCATTTTGGATCTTCCCGCGTCGTCACATCAGCTGACCTGTAGCGTCTCATCTCGTGACATCACGTCCTGTTTTTGGTTGGTTTACACGTCTTTGGTCCGTGTCGCGTTCATATATCAATCGAACCGCACCAGAGTTTGTTTGGAAGCGGACCGAGACCCATCTTTTTAGCGCTCTCGGTCCGCTTGTTTGGTCCGCACCAGGGTTCGGATGGCAGCGTTCACTCATCGAACCGCACTAACTGAGCAATCAGGGTTCGTTTTAATCGAATCAAACATGACAGTGTGAACGCACCCTGAGTTAAGTTAAGTCATGACATATTGTCAAGTATGGTGACCCTACTTGAAATTGGTGCTCTGCATTTAACCCATCGAAGTGCACACACACAGCAGTGAGTAGAGAAGAAATACACACACACACAGTGAACACACACCCGGAGCAGAGGCCAACTTGTGCTCCAGCGCCCGGGGAGCAATTAAGGGTTAGGAGTCTTGCTCAAGGACACTTTAGTCATGGTTTTGAAGGTGGAGAGAGTGCTGCTCGTTCACAATCCCCACCTTCAATTCCTGCTGGCGTGGGAATCGAACCAACAACCTTCAGGTAACCAAACAGATTACCAAAAAATTTATATTATGTACTATTTCCTAAGCAGTAAATAAAGCAAAGTAGCAAAAACAATTTCTTTCATGCAGGTGATTCTGTAACATTATTACATTGACTGGATGGGGATCTAGGCATTCAAATCATACATCATTTTTGTATAACTGTCCATGACAATGAAAATGAACAACGATGCATTCTTAACTCCTTCAGTCTAGGCTGTACCATCTGTGTAAAACAATAACTACTTGAGATTTCAGGACAATTTTAAGCCGTTTGGTTCCTATTTTGAGCTTGTAAAAGCTGCTAATCTTAGCTCTGTAAACTGCAGATGTGTGTGTGGCCTAAACATGCAAAGAGAAAGAAAGGGATTTTAGAGCAAAAAGCCAGGAGAGTGTTAACCTTTGGATCTGTTTCAAGTTTTTTTTTTTTTTTTTTTTTGATTTATTACAGCCCATGGAAATAATAGACACATAGTAGGTCTTTGAATACCACCACACCCACTGCAGTCAAATCAAGAAGGTGCCTTCACAAGAGGGGAGAAAAAAAAACCCTGAATGACAGACAAGTACATATACACACCCAAATATATATACCCCCAAAATTTATTGAGCCAATTTAGCATCTGCTGTACTCACAAGTCAGTGGGTGAAAAGAAATAGACTGAGTTTATGGACAAGACAATAGACCCATTCAACAATTAAACACTGCAAATGTGTAATTGTAAAAATATATATATATATATATATATATTTCAACTTACTTAAAAAAATTGCATGTAATTTGTTCCAAATCTGGTCAACAATATGTGTGCATTTACTGTGGCATCATCCAACAGCCATCACGCTCCCCTAAAGCTACACAAACCATATAGATATGAGCTCTCAATATCCATTTCCTGTCTCCCAGAATCATACAGGATGTGTATGAACTCACACACCGCCTCCAGTAGGTCTGTGTGTGGGTATGTGGTAACAATGGTCTGTGGGTTACTGCCGGCAGCTTTACCTCGTCATCCATATAAACCTTTAATATGAGACCTTTAAGCTGCAATCCACCATCTAAAGTCAGTGCACCCTGTAATTGACCTTAAAAATACTTTCTGAAGAGGTCGGAGGCAATGTCATTGGCCAAAGGCCCATGCAGTGGCTGCCTTGCCAGAGCCCAGAGGAGGCCTGGGAAGGCATAGGAGGGTATATTTAGTGCCCCGTCCTTTGAATGGGAACAAGAGTAGTACAAATAATGCTCGTTTGTGCATAAAACCGCTCGTGCTCTTCCTGAACTGTCCCGTTTGGAGACACACTTGTGTTTCTCCCAGAGGGCACCATGTCTGTAGAGTTAAATTCATCAAACTGTTGAACGTGGCCTCGAGTTATCATAAGTCAACCCTCCATTTCAATACATGACTATTTTTCTCACGGACACTGGAGGCAAAGTAAAGGTCAGTTCAAGTCTCATATCTCTTTCGTGGCGTGTGTGAACGTGACACCTCATATTTGTTAAAGACAAGAAGGACTTTAACTTTCCATCAAGCGAGAAAGGCCTTAAACCACACCTTACATTCCACAGCTTCTCTGTCAAGCCGTTATATTATTCTCCATTACATAATTTGCGGAACAGCTTATAAATTTAAAATTGGAAGCACATCTCTGTGTAAAAGTAGATTTTAATAACTGGGTGAATCTCACGAAACCTGTCAAGAAAGCAGACCTAGGTCATATTTCACACTGAAATTAAATGATGGAATAAATTATTTAAATATATATTTTTTAAAGAAAATTAATCCCCTTCGCTGCCCCTAAGACAAACGACTACTGGGAAACCTATTGCTTTTTTAACGCACAGGCCAATTTGGAGATTGTGTGCCATTTTGCTAAAGTATAGTGTTTTCTTTCATTCAAAATACACATTTAAGTGTTTATTTTATCACACTTTATCTATTTGTATCTGTAGTTTTATTCCTAAAAACATTATTATTATTGTATATTTTTAATGCCTGCATGTAATTGCATCTGTAAATAATTTCTGTAATTGCATCTATAATAACACTGTTGACCTTCCTTTACACTTCAACTCTTCCTTAAACCTACGCATACCACCAAACCTTTCCTAACCTTATCTGTATCCCACCCTGATAGCAGCAAAAGTGTTTTGCTATACAACATAAACACAATAAGTACATTTCACCTAACAATTGTTTATTTTGTGCAAGTACATAGTAGATAAAAACACTTAATATTGTCAAGGAGTCAGGCACCAATACCACCAGCAGTTCCACCCACTCGATCACCAACACCTGAATTCTAAGCACCTGCACCTGTTCCTCATCACTGACACCATAAATACACACCTCACAGCCAGTTCAGCGTCTGGTCTCGTCAATTCACGACTATACAGACTCACCTCGTGGTACTTACCTGCTCTCTGCCCGTTACTCGTGTGATCCTGTCCGTCATCGTCTATATTGACGACATACTCATCTATTCACTTTGCAATGCATCCTTGAGTTATCACACGAGGAACCCATTATCTGCACTGTTTTACTCTTATTACTTTTACTCTTATTCAGTTGTCCCTTTTCATGAAGGATGTTAGAGAAATTTGCATTTCACCAGAATTCTTTACCATTTTAAAAAATTCCAATTTTGGCAATATACCTACACAGTAAAAACCCCAGAGGTAAATCAACTCTGCTTAGATAACATTCGGTCCCTCTCTAAATAGTGTTAAAGTAACACTCTTCAGAGATTGAATGTCTTTTATCTTCAGTTGATTTCATCTAAGACTGTGGCTGAAGTCAGTTCTTGTGTTTCTCTTTTCTTCAGTGATTATGCTTGTTAACAGCAGGTGTTCATCATTGATGTTCAATCATCGCTTAATTAATTGCTTAATTATCTCATTAACTTTAACTCTGCTTCAGTGTTACTTTAACACTATTTAGAGCGGGACCAAATGTTTTCTTAGCAGAGTTGATTTAACTCTGACATTGAACTGAAAAACAGTACACAGTAAAAACCCCAATGTTCCTCTAAGAAATCTAGTCTCGTCTGAATGCGAAGGTCTGTTTGCAGATATTTTATGCACTTACTAATATAATATTACACTTCTCATGTGTTTTTTGACCCAAGCTACCGTTGGTGCACCATTCCTTCGCATTCTTTCAGTCCCGTTCAAATTGGTACATTAAATCAGTTACATTTTCTCATTATTCAAAGTACTGTTCAAACCCTAATGTTTTTCCAAACCCATATGATCCGAGAGGATCAAAAGGACACGCTGAAGCATTTAGACCCGATTTGGAAACTGGATTCAACGATTCATTGAATCATTCATTTGAGATGACTCAAAAGAATCTTTTGCTAATAAATCACACAATTGCGCCCGATATTTGTTTTGAGTTACGCACTCTTTCAGAATTTAAGTACGAGGTTTATTTGGTGACTTGTAATCTTATAAGAATTATCTTCTAAACAAAAAGGTTAAAAAAAAAGTTGCATTGGGGTCACTGGTTCCCCAAACATAAGGAAAGTGATCAGCACTCGAGGGTTAGTTAGCCTCAAATTCGTTAGTTACCAACGCCAAAGTTGCATCTATAATAACACTGTTGACCTTCCTTTACACTTCAACTCTTCCTTAAACCTACGCATACCACCAAACCTTTCCTAACCTTATCTGTATCCCACCCTGATAGCAGCAAAAGTGTTTTGCTATACAACATAAACACAATAAGTACATTTCACCTAACAATTGTTTATTTTGTGCAAGTACATAGTAGATAAAAACACTTAATATTGTCAAGGAGTCAGGCACCAATACCACCAGCAGTTCCACCCACTCAATCACCAACACCTGAATTCTAAGCACCTGCACCTGTTCCTCATCACTGACACCATAAATACACACCTCACAGCCAGTTCAGCGTCTGGTCTCGTCAATTCACGACTATACAGACTCACCTCGTGGTACTTACCTGCTCTCTGCCCGTTACTCGTGTGATCCTGTCCGTCATCGTCTATATTGACGACATACTCATCTATTCTAAGCCCTACGCCGAACACAAGATCCATGTATGTCAGGTCCTCCAATGTCTCAGTGAACATCAGCTTTTCCTGAAGCTCAAGAAGTGTGAGTTCCATAGCTCATCAGTCCAGTTCCTCGGTTATGTCATTGACTGCCACAGCGTGAAGATGGAGCAGAGAAAGGTGGACGCGATCTGGAACTGGCCCGTACCGAGCTCAATCAAAGAACTTCAAAGATTCCTCGGTTTCTCCAATTTTACCGCAAATTCATAAAGAACTCCATTCACTTTGCTGCTCAAGAACTGGCCCAAGTCTCTGTCCTGGACTCCATCGGCCGCTCAAGCATTTCAAGAACTAAAAGAGGCCTTCCGCTCCACTCCGGCCACCCTAATCCTGACCTTCCCTTCATCGTCGAGTTGGACACCTTGATACCTACAGATAACCGCAACTTAGAATATCTACGGGACGCCAAATGACTCAACACCAGGCAAGTAAGATGGGCTCTCTTCTTCCCCCATTTCAATTTCATCATAACCTACGGTCCAGGTGACAAGCACATAAAAGCGGACACACTTTCCTGCCTACACGCTCCAGAATCTGAATCTTCCCCTCCAGAAACTATCCTCCCTCCAGCCTTGATAATTAGTCCCAAACAATGGGAGATCAATAACCAAATTCATACATACATCACCGGGCTCTGGACACCCAGGTAGCTAGTGAACCCTCTCGCTCCTTATTCAGCGTTACTGGTGGCCCTCTATGACACAGGACATCTTCCTATATGTCAAGAACTTCCCAGTCTGTGCCATCATCAACACCCCTCAACAACTTCCTGCAGGAAAACTAGTTCCTCTACCCATACCACAATGGCCCTGGTCCCACATAAGCATTGACTTCATGACTGACCTACCACCTTCCGTGGATAGGTTCTCGGAATCCTGCAAACTCATTCCTCTGAAAGGACTCTCGACCGTCCTCCAAGCGGCCGGAATCCTCTTCCATCAAGTTTTCCGTCACTTTGGTTTACCTGAGGACATCAATTCATCTCCCGAGTCTGGCAATCATTCTTCAAATTGCTAGGAGTCTCCGTCAGCCTCTCGTCTGGTTATCACCCACAAACCAACTGCCAGACTAAGCGGAAGATCCAAGAAATTGGGAAGGTACCTGAGGTCATACTGCCACCAGAACCAGGACAGCTGGAGCTGGTTCTTACCCTGAGCGGAGAACGGCCAAAACTCCCTGAGACAATCCACCACCGGACTAACTCTGTTCCAGTGTGTTCCCTGGTCAGGAGAACCTTCGGAGGATCCAGCTGTTCCAGACTGGTTCCACCAAAGCGAGAGGGTATGGGACTCAGCACGTATACATCTATAACGGGCAGTGCGATGATATAAATACCAAGCCGACAAACGCCGCTCAGGGACACCAGTATACCTACCAGGCCAAAAGGTCTGGCTGTCCATCAGGGATATCGCGGAGGACGAAACGATCTACTAGGTATGGTCCATCCTGGATTCTCGACAGCGGGGATCCACGTTAGAATATCTTATTAACTGGGAGGGATATAGACCCAAGAAAAGATCCTGGGTGACACGAGATGACATCCTCGATCCTATACTGCTAACCCAGTTTCACCAGGATCATCCCAGTCGACCTGCTACCAGAGGTCATGGGCGTCGGCGTTGTCGACGGGGTCGGTTGTCAGGGGCCATCCGTGGAAGAGGGGGTACTGTCACGGTGTCAGGCACCAATATCACCATGTCATAACCACCAGTTCCCCTCACTCGATCACCATCACCTGAATTCTAAGCACCTGCACCTGTTCCTCATCACTGACACCATAAATACACACCTCACAGCCATTTCAGCGTCTGGTCTCGTCAATTCATGACTATACAGACTCACCTCGTGGTACTTACCTGCTCTCTGCCCGTTACCCATCTGATCCTGTGAGTGTTTGTCTGTCCGTCCGTCATCTCCTCTGCCAAGTGGATTCCAGTTCAGCATCTGTTCATATGTTCACCTGTAACATAAAACTACAAGTTACCTTCACAGCTAAGTCACCTTTTATCCTAAGAGACTGTTTGCACTTACCCATCTCAGCCTGTGACTCTGTTTACCTGTTGACTGCGAAAAAAGACTTTATACTTACCAACTCTCCCTGTCTGTGTCTGACAATTATAAAGTGTGACCTTTTTTAATTATATTTAACATATTTCCCTGCTTGATTTTCATTATGTCAGGTTTAACCAGACACAAAGACAGATATCAAAAATCCCAAAAGTTGTTTATTGAACAGATGGATGGATGGAGGGCACAATTCAGGTGAGTAAATAGCACATACACAGTTGGCGGATAACTTTTGTGTTTCTTTTGGTTGTAGGTTTTTGTCAGATTCACCCACACACACTTTCGCATGTCACAATAAATACATCATGACATCATGTGTAATTACTTAGTCTGTTCATAACAACAATGCCCTCATTTGATTGGGTTACAATTACACCTCTAGCCAGGCATCAGGAAAAGTGATAGCAGATATGATTTACTTGCGAGGAACTTTCTGAAATCTTCTGGAAAATGCCCAACTTACACTACGCTTGAGGCCATGTGAAACGACAACAACAAAAACTTTCTTTTCTTTGAATTTGATCCTTTCCAAAGGGGAGAAAAATCCCAGCATTTCCCAAAGCAGTGCTGCAGGTTTTCCACGCTCTCCGGCGACAGTTTCATTGGACCGGCACATCCTTGCCCAGATGGGCCGAATGGGGCTGCCCATCTTTAAAGGACACTGAGTTCAACTCTATAATTCGGTTCAGATGAGGTAAAGCAATATTTCTAGATTAATACAAGCCATATTCCTGTAGAAACTATTGCTTTTTTTCTCTTCCCTGTTTTTTTTCCCTCTTCTCCCCTTCATCTTACATGTCCAAAGACTTTCTTTGGCTCAGGATGAAAGAGAGGACAGAGATTGCGACCAAGAGAGTAGGAAAGAAAGAGAGATGAACACTGGTCTTTTTGAAGTTTACACAACACATCCTGGTCACAACTATTAATGCTCTCATCAAAATACTCTAACCATGATTGTGCTAATATCTCAGTTGACAGCTAGCATTATGACATCATGCATCAATGTTAAACCACTCAAATGATCATATTTTCATATTTTGCATTTTATCACTTTGCAATGCATCTTTGGGTTATCACACGAGGAACCCATTATCTGCACTGTTTTACTCTTATTACTTTTACTCTTATTCAGTTGTCACTTTTCATGAAGGATGTTAGAGAAATTTGCATTTCACCAGAATTCTTTACCATTTAAAAAAATTCCAATTTTGGGAATATACCTACACAGTAAAAACCCCAGAGGTAAATCAACTCTGCTTAGATAACATTCGGTCCCTCTCTAAATAGTGTTAAAGTAACACTCTTCAGAGATTGAATGTCTTTTATCTTCAGTTGATTTCATCTAAGACTGTGGCTGAAGTCAGTTCTTGTGTTTCTCTTTTCTTCAGTGATTCTGCTTGTTAACAGCAGGTGTTCATCATTGATGTTCAATCATCGCTTAATTAATTGCTTAATTATCTCATTAACTTTAACTCTGCTTCAGTGTTACTTTAACACTATTTAGAGCGGGACCAAATGTTTTCTTAGCAGAGTTGATTTAACTCTGACATTGAACTGAAAAACAGTACACAGTAAAAACCCCAATGTTCCTCTAAGAAATCTAGTCTCGTCTGAATGCGAAGGTCTGTTTGCAGATATTTTATGCACTTACTAATATAATATTACACTTCTCATGTGTTTTTTTGACCCAAGCTACCGTTGGTGCACCATTCCTTCGCATTCTTTCAGTCCCGTTCAAATTGGTACATTAAATCAGTTACATTTTCTCATTATTCAAAGTACTGTTCAAACCCTAATGTTTTTCCAAACCCATATGATCCGAGAGGATCAAAAGGACACGCTGAAGCATTTAGACCCGATTTGGAAACTGGATTCAACGATTCATTGAATCATTCATTTGAGATGACTCAAAAGAATCTTTTGCTAATAAATCACACAATTGCGCCCGATATTTGTTTTGAGTTACGCACTCTTTCAGAATTTAAGTACGAGGTTTATTTGGTGACTTGTAATCTTATAAGAATTATCTTCTAAACAAAAAGGTTAAAAAAAAAGTTGCATTGGGGTCACTGGTTCCCCAAACATAAGGAAAGTGATCAGCACTCGAGGGTTAGTTAGCCTCATATTTGTTAGTTACCAACGCCAAAACAATCAAGCTTGTTTACTGTTTAATCTAGAGGCAGATGCTATTGATGTAGTTCAGAAAGAACCATTTGATGTGGTTTCTCTTGGCCCGTAATGAAAGCGTGAATGTGAGCAGTACTGAGAATCGATTGGCCAAATGAAAGTAATAATTGAATCCACTGCTTGATCGTGATCCTTCCTGACTGATACAGCAAGTGACGTTTTCTCAATATGGTATTGACAGGACAATATATGCCACATATTGTTTTGTTTGTTTTGTGAATATAAGCTTGACAGAGATGTGGCGTAGCAGTTAGCGCATAGGCTGCGGCACACTGAACTCAAGTGTGATTTCGAAGAGTTCCCTGATCCTGCACCTTTTTGCAAGATTTGTCTCTTGTGATCGAAAAAATAACAGTAGTCGGGTTTGGAAAGACGCGTGTAAATGCTGACAGGTGATTTATCCCCTTAAATGGCGTACACTTTGTACCTGAGAGAACAAAATAACTCCAGGTTCCATGTTAAATAGTCCTTACAAAATGCATTTTCCCTCAAGCGATGAATGTCTGCTGCGCAAGAGCCATGTCGACTAGCTAGCTGGCGAGATCGTCTTTCCTTCTGCCCCGTCAGCACGGTCTCGGGCCAGACCCCGAGCTGTCCATTCATCTACCCGTGATAAACGAATATAACAAGAATTTTCCTATTGCCCCTCGTATTTTCACTGGTGCTCAATCAACTTGCAGCATATTTTTTCTGGATCCGTCCGACCCCAAAGCAGGGCTGTGACGTCAGTTTCGGGTCTCCTCATTGGATTAGGTCTCTCACCCACAACTCGAACTGCAACCAACAGAACTTTGTCTTTTAAACGGGAACATGAAATTAGAGGTGAATCAGCGCTGGCAACCATGTTATTATATACTTTTCTTCCCCCTTTTCACCAAAATGATTTCAATTGATCTACATTTCCATGAAATCAAACCAAAGTCTGGAATATATGGCTCCACATCTTAAAGACAGGATATCTAACTTACCATCGAACAAAATTTGAGGCCTCAGGTTTTTTTTCCCCAGTCTGTCTCTCTTTGGTGGTAAAGCTGTAATTTTTCAGATGCACATCCCACAAAATTGCATGGAGAGATGTTCCCATTTTTTGTCCGTTGGAGAGACATATTAAGCATTAGACTTCTAAAAACATCTTCTTAAAAACGCCAATGATGTCCATGCTGTGCATTAGAGGTGACCTAGAAGATGTAACATTTGTCCACTTATAACAGCTGAGGTTTGAAAACAATAAAGCATTTGTTCACGCTAAATTTGCTGAGTCCTGTCACACTGTAGATAATATTTTACAGATGGCCTGCAGACTTGTTCAACTATCTATTCATCTGAACCTCTGCCTCTGCCAAAACAACAATTTGGGTTCTGACTTAAATGGTTCAAAATAATATTAAAATATTTAGAGTTGGAGAACGTGATCTGTTGTGGCATTGACGTTCGCTTCTGTTCCCTGTTACTGCGAACAAAATATTGTTTCATAGCTCATTTCAGTTGCCTCATTGCCTCATTGCCTTCATTGCCTCGCTACAGACTCCAAAGGGAAAATCTCTCCGTAAACCCGCAAACTTTGAGTATTAACGGTGTGATAGTTGAATCTCGACGGCAGTTTCGTGATTGGCGCAGGACCTCACAGAGGTATACAATTTGAAATCGTCCACCTTTTATCATCAGAAGTGTTTGAACCAATCACCTAAATGTCATGTGACTAATCATTCCAGAACCACAGGAAAATTACATCATGACATCTCTGATTTCATTTTTCATCATTTAGCAGACGCTTTTATCCAAAGCGACTTACAAGGGGAGCAATCAGGGGTCAGGTGTCTCGCTCAAGGACACTTTAGTCATGGTATTGAAGGTGGAGAGAGTGCTGTTCATTCACAATCCCCACCTTCAATTCCTGCCGGCGTGGGAATCGAACCAACAACCTTCAGTTTACAAGCCCGACTCCCTCACCACTAGGCCACGACTACAGAAAAAGCTTTAAAATATCTGAGAATTCGTTAAGAACTGACAGATATTTCCAGAAGGTCCGTCAAAGACATTCGCATGTGACATTTCTGAATATGGTATACTATTAATGTACACCTGCTTCGACACAGAGACAATTACACCGCATACGGGTTTTCAGAACATAGAGAATAAGAAAGGACCTGGACTGAAATTGACTTGTTAGGAGAAGGACAGATTCATGTAAACAGTTGTGCTGTTGACTTGGTGTACTAACATAAAGCCCAAAAACTTCAGCTTGTTTCATTGTCTCAGGTTTTTTTTTTTTTTTTTTTTTTTTTAAAGTTGCGCTTAAAGTATATTCAAACTTAAAATGTCAGCACCACACCATGTACTAACCACTAAGGCAGAGGGTGATTCAGAGAGAATTTCAGGGGCCGTTTACGACTAAAAACGTAAAACTTTTTATGCATTTTTTCCATTCATTTACAATTGTCATTTACAGTCATTTACAAACAATGTTTGAAAATGGGTTTCAAAGTTTTTGAAGATTTTACCGTTATCATGTAAACAACAAAAATGTGAAATTGTGAAAAGGGTGACGTCATATATACAGTATATATGATATACAATTTTATATTTGTTGTTTTTTTTAGTACTTTTTATTTTTAGATATTAGGTTATTTTATTTTAAAATTTAGTGCTTTTAGTAACTTTTATTTAAATTGAACAATAAAATGCTTTCATAAGGATAGTGTGAAAACTATCCCAACACTCAAGCCATCCGAGGTGTATATGACTTTCTTCTTTCAGACGAATACAATTGGAGATACATTTAAAATATCCTGGCTCTTCCAAGCGGTGAACGGCAAACCCAAATTTGAAGCCAAAAAAAGCTTATCCATCCATCATAATAAAGTTCTTCTGAACTGAAGCGATGTGTTTTTGTAAGAAAAATATCCGTACTTAAAACTTTCTAATCTAAAATAACCAGCTTCCGGTAGACGACCGTATGCATGTACGAGTCGACTTGCGCCACACGAGTGACCTCTGACCCAATGTGTGATGAAGGATGTAGAAGTAACGTAAGCTTAGATTCTTTTACACAAATAGGGCTGTGCAAATAAATTCAAGCTCCTCTTCTCTCCGTATCGAAATCCATATTCGAAATTTGTTTTGTTTCGCTCTATCCTCCATGTCATTATGTCAAGGGTTATGCTTCTGCTGCAAATCGATGGTAGAGCAAATGCCGCTACTGAATTTTAAAAAAAAATTGGCGCTTTGAGCGTAAACAACTCTGGCCGTTGTCTTCACAAGCTCACAAGGATACGTGGCTTCAAAAACGTTTGACGAATGACGACAGCTCTACCCCATGGATGCTTATGGAGTACTTTTACGATGGATGGATGCACTTTTTTTTTTGCCTTCAAAATCGGGCCACCCATTCACTGACATCATAAAGCTTCGGAGAGCCAGGACATTTTTAAATAAATCTCCAACTGTGTTCGACTGAAAGAAGATAGACAATTGTATTTAATTGTAGTCAGTTCTAAAAAATAAATTCTAGTTTTCTAGGATTTCTAGGATTCTATGATTTCCTTAAACACTCGCCCAGGACAAATAGACAGTCCCACCCAAAGCTAAAAATGTAATGATGTTTTATTAACAAACACGTTCAAATGATCTAACTAATCATCACATCACTCCAACCAGCTGTCATCAGTCAGCAATCATCATGTCTGCCCAATCGGCAGGAATCAAGACCTATATATATATATATATATATATCGCTGCAGTCGACTCACCTATGCTTTTGGACAGTTCCGGCATCCCTCCACCACCCCGTCTCCTCACACTTGCCTGGTTACTTCCTAAACCAGAATACGGGGGGAGTACTCGGGGCTCGGGCCAAATGCCGAACTCGGAGCGCTCTCCTCGGACAGCACGCCGAATATGCATACTAATTACTAATTATCTGATTACAAAAAAGAACTGCAGTATATTGAAGTAGAACTGCAGTACCAAGTAGTTTAACTGCAGTTTAATTCAGATTTGCAGTATAATGAAGTATAGTCACAGTACAGCTGCAGTAAAATGAAGTACAACTGAAAGATGCATGAAGTATAAAAACAGTAGAACTGCAGTTTTATTTTACTAGTACTTTAGATGTATTGCAGTATAGTTGTACTCCAGTAAAACTACAGACATTTTAGGTTACACTGTAAATACGTGTCCAAAAAAACTGCATTTTTCTATATGCAACAAAAACTGTAGTATTACTTCTAAAAAACTGCAGTAATCTTTTGTAAGGGTGTGAACTGGTGAAATGTTGTTCTGTGGAGGCGTGCTTTAGGGAAAGGTTCTGGCCCCACAGAGCAAACGCAACTTCATTTTGGCCTCGGTGCTTGAGGTCCGAGGCTATTGGCCCGGCATGGCGGTAGAAAACCGGCTAATGGTACAACAACGTCCTTCAAAACATCTTCTTTTGTGTTCAACGGAAGCAAGCAATTCTTTGTCACAACTTGCGGGGAAAGTAAATGACAGACGCGAACTGTCCCTTTGGCAGCAGCAGTTTTAGGTGAAACCACACGAAGGAAACTCAATTCGCAAATTGCATGTGTTTTTACGAGCCAACCACACGGTGCAAAACGAGTACCAAATACCGAGCTCGGAGCGCTCTCCTCGCACAGCACGCCAAATATGCATACTAATGACTAATCATCTGATTATTTCTAAGAGTGAACTCGTGGAATTATAATTGTCTCTGCATTATAAAGCGGTTTCAAAAACTTTTTTCCTCAGAAAAATATGGCTACCTTCGAAAGGAAAAGCTCTTGTCCGTTTGGTTGCAGGATGTGGAACACGGCCAGCGTGTCTATTTCAATTAACCGATTACAATCGGCAACACAGATCCAGATATCAGCTAACCATATACACGGAGGAATTTTACTGATAGACATCTACAATACAAAAGAATTGGGAAACCACAAAGCTCGGGCGTGATTTGCGGCCTGCAGACGGTTGATGCACAGCCGCATATGTGTGCACATGCTCGCAGGAATCTGCTGGCACGCTATCATTATGGCTGGATATGTGTGTAAACATGTGGCAGCGGGGAGAGCGTCAACAGAGGCTCCCGATCACTGAGAGCGAGATAGAGAGAGAAACAAAACAGCTGGCATTATTATGGCATTGTCAAAACAGAAGTGCATGCGGGAGGACTGCCAGCAGCCATCAGTGAGCTACAGGAAAACCCACGTGCTGAAAATGATCCGCGGACTCTCATCGGAGGAAAGGGTGGCGCTGGAGTCGCTTCAACTTTGTATCAATCAAACTGCATTTATAAAGCACTTTTGAAGTGGGCCAAAGCGCTGTACAGAAGAATATAAAAACATAAAAACACACAGTAGAAATTAAAAATGACATAAAACATAAGACACAGTAGAATTAGTAGATAAAATGTCAATTTCAGGTTTCAAAGAAGACGAGGAGGAGGCCTGTCTAATGGACAGAGGCAGATCGTTCCACAGTTTAGGAGCTGCCGCAGCAAAGGCACGATTTGGGCACGTTCAGGAGCAGCTGATCAGCTGACCTGAGAGAGCGGGGTGCTGTAAAGGTTGCAGAAGCTCAGAAATATAGGGTGGGGCAAGACCATTTAAGGGCTTAAAAAAACAAATAAAATCATTTTAAAACGGATCCGAAAATGTACAGGAAGCCAATGAAGTGAGGCTAAAACGGGCGAAATGTGCTCGCGTTCCGGTCAAAAGACGTTTGTACGGTGTGCCAGAGCAGCAGGGGGTTATGGGTTACACCGCCGGAACCAGTTTTTGGAGAAAATAAGTATGGGGAAAAACTTTAAAAAGGAAAATCAATTCAAATCAAAAATGGGTTTAAGAATCACTGCTCGGATGGGAGCACAAATTTCGAGTAAATACGTCACGACTTTCACTTTCAAAACACTGATCTGAAGAAACTATAATAGACATCCTGTAAACTGGCCAAAAAATACTAAAGACCCATACGAAATGTACTTCAGCAAAAATATTCATCTTTAGTTTGAACAAATTCCATGGCTTTTACAAAGGAAATCAAGATCAAATGTACATAATCCACATAAAAGCAACAATAAATAATCAATTACGTTTTTTCCATTCAAAAGTTTGGGGCCAGTTACCTATTATTATTATGTTTTTTTAAATGTTGAAAGAGGTTCACCAAGAATGCTTTTATTTGATCGAAAGCACAGTAAAAACAATTGTAATCCTGGGAAATTATATTAGAATTTGAAATAAGTGTTTGTGTGTGTGTGTATGAAGAATTTTCAATCTTCAGTGTCACATGATCCCTAATATGATCATTCTAATATGAAACGCTGCTCAAGAAATATTTCTTATGATTATCATCAATGTTGACGCGCTCAATATTTTTCAAGATCATTTCATGAATAGAAAGTTCAGCAGAATTTGTTAAATACAAATCTTTTGTAACATTAGAAATGTATTTCATATCACTTTTGATCCATGTCCTTGCTGAAAAAGTATTCATCAAATTTCGAAGCTATTTATAACTACTTTTTTTTTCATTATGACCATAATTAATTATGACTTTACAATAAACTGCAAAGTGTGCTTTTAGTGCAAAGGGTTCACGAACTGCATATGTTTTAGTTTGGGTAAGTCATTTCCTGGGATTTTTTTAAAAACGGGGTGAGAGCTTAAAATAATAATAATAATAATAATAATAATAATAATAACTAGAATGTACATTTCCTGAAGGAAATGTGAACGGTGCTTGCGGTGGCAAAATTCGTCACTCGGTTGCTAGGGTGTTTCTAGGCAGTTTCTAAGGTGTTCTGGGTGGTTGCTAGGCGGTTGCTAGGCAGTTTCTAAGGTGTTTGGGGTGGATTCTACGGTGTTGGTAGGGTGTTCTGAATAATAATAATAATAATAATAATAAAAAACTTACCGACTCCAAAATGCATACATTTACAGTGAAGCAACAAAAAAAAAGTAAAGGGGAATAACTTTTAGCACACTATGATATCGTTACGATATTTACTGTCTTATTGCATAAAGCTATATTGGTAAACCCGAGCACAGTTTGAGACGTCGAGATCTCTCCTGAAACACACGTGAGGAGAAAAATCCAAGTAGACGACTTCATTAAAGATGTAATTAGCGCTTAGTGTCTGTGCTGTGAGTACAAACGAGCACAGCACATTTGCACATTTCAGACCAGCGGAATGTGACCTTGCATTGCTGAGCGCATCTGAGATTTATGGAGCTGCTGCAGGGGTTTGCATGTGGCAAACAGATGGGGGCATCTTCTTTCCTCCTCTCTTTCTCACTCGGTGTCTTTTTTTGGCAATGGACTGATTCTGAGCCACAGTATCAACACACGCTCTCGATCCAGCACTCGTCACTCAACCTTCCTTTTGTCTGTTAAACGGCACCTTCCAATGGCACTGCCCTCGGTGAACTCTCTAAACAATCCCTGTCACCTTCTCGCTCTCCAGTGGCTCATCCAACTATGCCACACACTGTGTAACCTTTCAGTCAACCACTCAACATGTCCCAGAAGTCCATCTCTCACCGATCCCGCATCGGTTTCCAGCTCTCTCGCCCATTTCAAACAAACGATCTCCGATGCACAGAAAACTGCGCAAATTTGACTGTCTAAAACGCTTCCTTCCTGTTCATGTCTCCCGTAATTGTCCATGATCGGGTTTGACATTTGTTTAACGACACAAAGTGAGACGAGTTGTTTGTGGTCTTGCAAATCAGGCCATTCAAGCTTCGATGCTTTTGGTTACTTAAATATGTGTTATCATTACAGTGAGTCTAAGTGCTGAAGATGGACGGACCCACCCGGACGCATCCAGAGCGCCTTCTGATTCCAATTTAGTGCCGTTCTTTTCCCATTAGACACGGCGACCTGAAGGCCAAGACGCGCGGCACGCACTCCGGCACGCTCACGCGCATTATCAAATGGTCCAGTATATTTACATTCCCTTTATTAGTTTGATCATTTCTCAAAAGTTACATATTTTAGTTCAACGTTTTTGAAACTCAAGCTTTCTTTTTTTTTTTGGTCCATCAATTAGGGCTGCGTGGTCAATCGACATTAAACCAAAATTGTGATGTGGCTCGGTGCAATTATCAAATCGCAAAGGCTGTGATTTAATTAAATACGTAATAGCAACACTGTGTTGCTTCAGGTCAAAATGAAGAATAATACAGTACTATTGTAATAATTCAACTTTTTTGTATCATTATTATTATTATTATTTGTATATTTATTGATATATAATGACACATTTTTGGCCAAATTGTGCACCACCACAAAACAAACATAGCAAGCCTGGACTTTTTTTTTTTTTTTTTTTTTTTTTTTTTTTTTTACTGCATGTTAAATTGCTAATTTATTAGACAAAAAAAAAAAAAAAAGATTTTTTTTTCCCCAAAATTCATGCATCCCCAACATCAATCACTTATTTCAGTTAAAGTTCAATTAATTTGATTGTTATTGTTATCAAAATCATGCCGCCCTAACATCAATGATCAGATGAAGTGCCTCAAAAATAATGATTGGTTGATAATGACTTGCTTTCAAGCACAAAACCTCAAATGTTGCAGCTTGTTGTTATCAGATTTACAGTTTTCATCTGCAACGCAATAATATGGCCAGAGAAAAAAACATTCACCATCAAGACTTGCTTTTTTTGGTATGTGTGTGTGTGTGTAGTAAGAAACTACCCAGAACACTTTAGTGCTCACATTACCTCAAGAAAAGATAAATATCTGGTTTGTTATTATTTAAAATGCAAACACACACACACACACACACACACAGCCTATATTTAAAGTAAATACGGTTCCAACCAGGTGATCTCAAACACATATACACCACGATTTAGAAAAAAGAAAGGATGAAGACAGACAAAACAGAGCACAATCTCTCCATCTGCGCACCAAGCATCGCAGAAATACAGAGGGTCACTCAGGCCAGACCAAAATGGAAACAAGACCGGTACAGGCTGGAAAACATTAGACATCAGCCGTTCTCCATGGCGACCACACTTAGCAGAATGAAGCTGTCTGTGCATCAAAGGTAAAGCCGTGGGATCAGGGTCCAGTATTCTGTATGACAGGTCCTTGACATGTTTAGAAGGATGCAGATTGAATTCAGATACAGACACAACGTTCCTCATGAGCGCACACACAAAGCACGTCCCAGATGGAACCACGAGCCATCTCAATTTTCTCTCATAACAAGTGTCAGCGTGTAGCACAGTGCCGAGGCCAGATATTTCTGAGAAAGTGAGTGGACCTCAATGCCTACTCGCAAACGTGTGATGGATTGTCAGCCAGCAGTTTCATGAAAACAACAAAATCCATTCATAAATAAAATAAGCAGTGAACAGAATAAGAATGTAACACTGTGCGTGAATATGGGAAGAAGGAGGCGGGAACCGGCGAACAACTTTAATCAGACAAATAATCCAGCAATAAAACGAAAGTAAAAGGGCGGCGGTTCCAGGCCCTTTAAATGCAAACGAGCGGCTGCTCTTGGCCTATAAAGAGGGCGGAGCTTCAAGAGCTCATTATCATAAACCAATAGATACAGACCTTATGCCTTTTCGGGGGGAGGGGCTTAATAAACTGGTCATCTTTATCAAGTTTGTAATCATCCTTGAGTAACAACGTTTTAGCAAAACCTGCGTTTTGTATTGGTTGTATTGACATTCGTTCACAAAGCAGTCTGGAGTAAAATGATTCACACAGACATGAACCAATTTAGGTTTATCGGGGCGCATTCCCTTCAAAACTACTCCAGTGAGTCTTCAGCGGTTCTGATGTCAGGAGGACACCTTAATCGCTGAAGAAAGTGGCAGACTGCGTACAACTCGCTCAGGTCCGGGTCTTTGCTAATACAGCAGCGTCCATCAACAGTCGTGGGCGGGGCCTCTACAAAGTGACGTCACTGTGCTGCAAACAGCTTGTTCAGAGACACTGCTTATGATTTATGGGCATTTAAAAGAAAAAAAAAAAGAGTGCATGGATTTGTATCATTATAGGGGTTGTGCCAACACATATTTATGGTTAGACACCATGTAAAAGGGAATTTTGCATAAAAGGTGCCCTTTAAAAAATCCTTACTTCAATACTTACAATAAATAATAACTATATATATATATTTTTTTTTTTTTATATTTCAGCTATTATTTCAACTATTTCATTTAGGTTAACTTAAACTGAAATACAAACTAAACTATAAAGTTTATCACAGGAAACAATTTCTATATACAAACTACAATACTTCACTAATAATATACTAAAAGAGTAGGAGTTATTTTACAAAAGCTGCAATTTTTTAAATTTCTCCCCACGAGGAAGGAGGCCATTCTCACGTAGTGTGTGTGAACGCATCAATTCAAAAAATTACATTTTATGATTTGCACAATTCTGCATTGGGTGCTAAAACATTGCATGCAAATAAATGGCACTATCATTCTTAGTGAATCTCCCTCCGCATCTGAATTATGGGATGTGTGATTGTCTGTGTATGTGTGTGTGTGTGAGAGAGAGAGAGAGACACACGCTGGGCGTGCAGCCACGGGGAATCACCTTGAGGTGATGGAGAGGGAGACCTGCTCTGTCTGGATACATCAAACAAGCACAGAAGACGTTTATGGCCGTTCGCAGGACCATCACCGCCAAGCCTCCGCACCATGACATCTCATTTTCCATACTGTAATGCCTTTATTTAACAGACCTGAAATGTGTTTTACATTTTCTGTTCAAGTGAATTTAGAAATGGGAAAACTCGACTCTTGATCACTGTGACAGGGCAACGATTCGCTTATCACGCCTGATAGTGGGAGTGCTCTGGATGAAACCCCGATTTACTGTTCATATTAAAGCCTCTAAGAGTGAGTAATTCATCATTATTCTGGCTGTAGTAATAGCAGTACTTGCTAAGTCAAGCAACTTATTATTGCTCACGCACTCAAAATGATCTGAATTACAATGCTTTGCATGCAGGGTCCAGGCTAGCAGCTCTCGGTTTTTACTAGAAAAAAGATTTTATACTTTTATATGCTGCAAGTAGAGTGACACAGTTTGTTAAAACGTTTTCGGAGATGTGAGCTCCAGGCTATCAGCTCAGTCAATCTCTCTCTTATAATACTGTACTCTACAAAACACAAAAAGCTTCAATGAAGCGACTCGGTGTTCCACGTTATTAGTTCGAAAGTGACATTTTTTTACGGAGGCTTGGCCACAACTGTTGAGATTTGAATCCATGGCCGAAAGAAGTAACTCTTCAGTTTACACAAAAGAGTTTTTAGACACTCTTGTTTGTTTTGTTGGAAAAAGTTATGATCTAAAACATTACAAATTATTTGCGGTTAGGGTTCTCTTTGATGCTTTCAAGTCAAGTCAAGTCAAGTCACCTTTATTTATATAGCGCTTTTTACAATGCAGCTTTACATTAATAATTGGCAAATAATTTTGGCTGCACAGAAAGAAAATGGTGTCATTGTGCAGCTTATTCTATATATTATTGATTCATTCCGTTGCAGAGATCAGTAGTTATTAGTCTAGTTAATGTATGTATATCAGCACTGGAGAAAACAGTGACGTAATCGTCCGGCTCAGCTCAGTTCACACACAACGACACCAAAAACACTGATGAATATCAAGTGTCCCCGACCAAGCAAGCCAAAGGACCAAAACTCCAACAAATGGAGAAAAAAACCTCGGGAGAAACCAGGTTTAGTCGGGGTCAGTTCTCCTCTGGACAACAGCGGACACTTGACCGATACTCAGAGTTACAGGTCATTAAACCCATTTGGGATCGCAACAGTCAAAATATTTAATCCAGTTCCATCTAGTTTCAGATCTTTTTGATCACGCCGGAATGGGATTGTTTGTTGGGATATGTGCCACTGGCTGATGAGTCGGTAAGATCTTCACAAAGGGTGAGCTCGTTTCAAGACCAAAACATTTAATTTTTGCAATTTCAACAAAACCTAATCTATTCTCACCAATTAGATACCATTACCTTGGTCACAAATCAGTAGAATTTGCAACAACTTACATAGACGTGTAACGTCAGTGAAAAGCGACACAGAGCTAGCCCAAAAGAATAAGTGGCTGTTGCGTCAACTGGCCCAAAACGCTCACGAAGCCCATTCTTACTGTTGGTCTCTGTACGAGGACATTAGGAAGAGCGTAACGTAAGCGTAACTACATGTGTGTCTTTGTTGATGTTCTGCAATCTCCACCCTCAAAAGCTACAAAGGTTATGTACAACCACAAGTTCTTCCACCTAAAATAGCAGTCCCACCTCAACAAGATGATTTAGTCAACTACAGCATACTGCTCATTTTTAGTGATTCACGAAACACCTTAATACATAAATACACGCTTCACATTTTAACCCTTTTGTCGCATCTCTTCTGAAAGTACTCAACGACACGCCACAGATGCAGTACATACACATCAAGTTGAGATATTTCTTCAACATCTTCAGGATTTTGGACCAGATCCACATGGTTTCTCTGAGAAGACTGTGATTATAACCTCCCCGATACACAAACAAATATTTACACACAGCTACATTTGGACTTGAGAGCGAGAATGTGTACTGAACGGTACCCGAGTATGTTTTTTTCACATGCCCTCCACTGCGCCTTACGATCTTGGCAGGAGGGCGTCTAATTTGGGTGAGGATGCAGTCTGGAGCCAATCTAGCAGCTCTCTCCTTCCTTATTTCTCCTTCCTCCCGCTCCCCTCGGAGCAGGGCGGGGCTCGTATAGTTTTACTGCTATCATAATAAACATAAAATTGATACAGGAGGTAGCCCGGACGGAGCTTGATGCTGTAAATTCAAGTGCCTACAGCAAGCAACAACTGTAACATTCACATCCTCCCCCCACATCCTCTTCTTCTCGGGTATAGAAGGAACAAGTACTGTCTGAGCCTATAGACAAACCAGGCATGAACGTTATGTTTCTCACACTGGAGCGGGCGGCGCAAAAAGACGATTAAACATTTCCGTTGTCAGCCAGCCGTGGCCAAACAAAGCCACACGCAAACACTTACACGTGTCTCGCAAAGCATATTCATTCAAAGGGTGTCATTCATGAAACTTTAGTTCTTACACAAACTTGAAACATTGAACTTCACTATTTAAGATGGTTTTAAGAACGATTTAGACTTTTTTTATGCTTGTGTTGCATTAAGGAGACCCAAATACAAAGCAATGCCATGGACATACTGTGTTGACGTTGCTTGAAAGTGTTACTGAAGTTGTTAACTCTTTTTGAGAAAAAGTTTCCAGCCAGCGGCATCATTTTTGATCACTTTCACAAAAGTCTCACGGCGCCAAGAATATTTTGTTGTATGAATATCTGAACGTGCAAAACACAGGTTTCCAGACGTTTTGCAACCTTTTTTCCTGAATCGGTGCCACCACCACATTCTGTCATTTCAGTTGCACATGATGCAATACCACAAATATGGTAACAAATGCATTGCTCGCGGTTTGTTCATGTTAGTTAATACATTAACTAATGTTAACGAATAAAACTTAATGCAAAATGCTACAGCAAATTTTGTCTCAGCCTCAGACGTCACACCCACGGAGCGTTGACTGAACATCTGATGCATACAGTCATCATTTGGTTGGTTGAATTCTATAGGATATCCGGGAGATGTGTGTGTTGCGTTCTTTAACGGTCCGCCTGGATACAAATACCGTGATGCCAAACCCCCTCATGGAAAAAGAATGCCGTCATGTTTAAAATGGTGACAATGAGCCTTTGCCAGGATCAACTAAGCTCTGAATTTTCAAAAGTCTGAAGTTCACGGCTTCATTGTTGCAGTAAACTTGTACAACTTTACACTTTACAACTTTCTTGAATGAATGTTTATTAGATGCACGACGGTCTGTTACTGTAGGGACATTGACTTTACATTTTTACGCCCCTAATCAAGACACAGAAAAAAAATAAATCACTGTGATTGGTTGTTTTACATGTCAGTCAAACGTCCCGTTGGGTGGTCCTCGGTCAATCTGCGATAGAGTCCAGACCTTCTGCCGTCCGTCCGAAGTTCTGGCTACGCGAGACTACCACAAATTCAACACAAATAAGATGCTTGAACACACATGTGAAACAAAATGTTTTTGAAAGTTGGATTTTGAGCTTGTTTCTGAAAGAATGATTCAGTGATAGACCGCGTGGCATAACGATGAAATCAATAGAGTCGTTATTTGAAGCGCTTTCGAAACGATTTATTCTTTTTTGATCGGTAACGTAGACATCAGCGTTTGTCTGGTTAATAAACTTTTGTATACTTCTGTGATAAATGCAATATTTGTAACAGAATTAATGATACTGTGTGTTTGAAAAGATTGTTTGTGAAGCTGTTATATCTAAACCCAGCAACTCTCTCTAGATGAACTGCCGCGCAATCACAGATTTTATTTCTGTCAAAGGTTTAATATATCCTACATGCAATTAGTTTAATTACTAATTACATTTAATGATCCGATCATATGGGTGACGAAAGCGAGAATGCAATCATTTAAAGATTAACCGTGCAGCTTTGTGCACCGCGTTGACGTATATGAGTAGCGTGAGGGCTTTTCAAATGCATTCATTGTTTTAATATTCAAGAAGTGAGACGTCTCTATTGAAGGATATGCTCCTCGCACTTCGTTCTGGTAAAGAACCGCTTCTCGGTTCCCAACCCTAGTTACCACTTCCCTCCGTTCTGTTCCACTGAGCTGAAAAAAACTATACTCTTTGCCCGGAAGACATATTGTTTCATACAGTCGTGTGACCACGATGATATCGAGAGACAATTTTGCTATCGCAATACCACAATATTGATAATACCGTTACATTCCTACACGTCTAGGACAATTCTAAGGAGATACAGAGTTGTTAGTTGATAATTGTCATACTATATCATATCTGGCTGGTAGTCGTGGCCTAATGGTGAGGGAGTCGGGCTTGTAATCAGAAGGTTGTTGGTTCGATTCCCATGCCGGCAGGAACTGAAGGAGGAACACTCTCTCCACCTTCGATACCATGACTAAAGTGTCCTAATTGCTCCCCTTGTAAGTCGCTTTGGATGAAAGCGTCTGCTAAATGATAAAAAATGTAAATATATAGTAGTAGTCCACCACCTGGACACCTTTGATGTCTTGTTTTCAATGCACTAAGATTTGGGACTCTCATATCCTAATCTAATCCATACTTTTTATGGACTGGTGAAGCTTTATATAGGATTTTAGCAATGGCTGACATGCAAAACAAGAATTCAATCGATTTAACATCAACTGTACAATGCTCACAAAGGAAACAACAACAGCCTAGACACATGAATGACTCAGACTAAAAACTTGACTATAATGGTCTATTCAGCTCTGTTACCACAGCAAATCTAAAATTACCGGAGACAATCTCCAACTGAGCGTGCATGTGCTTACTGGTGACCTTCAAGACAAAAGAACATCCAAAAATGAAGTCTGTATATAGTCCATACAACACCGAAATATGAACCACATAAAAGAGAAGCTCACAGACTGACCGTCTTGGAAATAGTTTAAAAGGATGAACAGCAAAGAAAGCATTTGCGTTATAAACAATATCAACGCCCTGCTGATATTGAGCTCTGTTGTTTATTAGTGGACATACGCTGAACTCTGACATCATCTGTGTGCTAATTGACATGGGAAACTCGTCTGTGCACAATTTAAGGCGTTTACAATGTTTGGTGCAACATTGCAGTCTGATTACAACTACTGATTTCCCTGAAAGTATTCAACTGCATTCAGATCCATCAGTCTAATTGCTGTACTTACCATTGATGAAAAAAGGAATGCAAACGATCAGCGGTTTTGGTCTAGAAGCTCATGCAGCATCCCGCTATCGCTGAGCCAAGAAATCAGCTTCAGATGACCCCAAACTAGTGATGAATTCTCTCCAAAAACACTTTCTTTATTCCTGCTTATGTGTTTGTCACAATTACTCATAAGTCCTGAGGGCAGAATTAAAGTTTATTGGCCAATGCTAATTTATTATTACGTACTGCCCCAGTTTTTTTTTTTTTTTTCTTTTTTTTTTTCATAAATAGCATGGGGAAAAAAGAGCAGCCTGCTGTTTTTTGGAAGCCATAGAGTTCATTAATGTTCAAAAATAAAATGCAAAATCCTAGTTAAAAAAACAAATGCAAATTTGCAAACTCGAGCCAAATGAGGTGGTAGGGGCATGTTAACCTTTGGAGAGGATGGCCTATAACAGTTTATAAAAGAAGTTTGCACAATACAGCCTCTGCATGTCACACACCTCATTTATTTTGCTGGTACCTAAACATCTAGTGGATTATCCTAACTACATGTTCTGACATCAAGTGGATGGGCTATGAGCCATTTGCTTGACGCAAAAATTTGCACGGAAACTTGGTTTTGTCTTGAGCCTAACTTCAGTCGCAGGCCTGCTGATGGAGATCTCAACCCACACGACGCGTCATGCCAAGTTAAACATTGGTTCATGTGGCTTGATTGATTTGAATGTTTTAAAGGATTAGTTCACTTTCAGATGAAAATTACCCCAAGCTTTACTCACCCTCAAGCCATCCTAGATGTATATGCCTTTCTTCTTCACGTATAACACAATCTGAGTTGTATTAATAAATATCCTGACACGTCTAAGCTTCATAATGGCAATGAACGGGACCAACAAGTATAAAGCTTAAGAAAATGCATCCATCCAAAGCAAAATGTCCTCCACACTTATATATATATATATATATATATATATATATATATATATATATATAAAAAAAAAGCTTAACTGACGCACTTTCTTCCTAAGATGAACATGGAAGGCGGTCTTGGTGGAAGCTGGGTATTTTACATTATAATTTGTTAAATATGAGAGAAGAACTTCATCACACATTACGAGTCTAGATATGGCTTGGGCTTCCGCCTTTAAGCGATAGAAGATTTACTCACCATCAAACCATAATAGTCATATATCTTCTTTCAGATGAACATAATCAGAGTTACATTAAAAAATATACAGTTATACTAAAACATACTAATATAATATAAAATATACTCCATATACAGTTACTAGACTCTAATGCAATACACACTGCACTTAAACACAATAATTATCTGATATTATAACTACTACTTCAATGTTCATCCATATCGTATCTGTATTCTTTCACATATTGCACTGTAATGAATTGCTGTAAAAATTACAGCAATATTTTACAGCAGATGGCTGTATTCTTAATAATACAGCATATTGCTGTAACTGGGGGGGGGGGGGGGGGGGCGGGGGGGGGGGGGGGGGGGGGGGGGGGGGGGGGGGGGGGGGGGGGGGGGGGGGCGTGGCGGTTTGACTCAAAATGACAGGATATTACTGTAAATTTCAAGCAAAAAGAGGCATTGTAGGATTTTCAACGGTTGAGATTCTGGTAGCAGCAAGAGAGAGAGAGAGAGAGAGTGATCTACAACTGTGGTAAGTGACTTATTTAATTAAATACTGTATATAGTGAACACCATTCACTTCCATTATAAAGCTGGATATCTTGAGGGCGAGTAAATAATCAAATAATTGTCAACTATCCCTTTAAATACACATTCATGGGGTTTGCCTCACAATTGAAAATTTCTCAAAACTCGTCCACTTCGAACGAGTGACTGGCCCAAGTTAACTTAACTAAAACTATATTCCTGCTAGATATGATGGCTTCATCCTTAAATATACACGGCAAAGGAATTTGTCACACTATCCACTGGGAAAATATCACAAGACACATCACTCATAACTATGAGATTATCCGAGAATACTATTTCAGTCTTTTTACTTTGTAAATTCCATATTAAATTCAATGTTACTTGCTGTTTCTGTAATTATTTGTGAAATTGATCAATTTCTGAGTGAAAGAAGAAATTACTGCAAAAGAAAAAAATGGTAACACTTTATTTTACACTGTCATTGTGACAAATGTTGCATGCAGTTACTGTAGTAATAACTACAAATTTTGCATAATTACATCATGCAACTAACCCTAAACCAAACCCAACCTTAATCCTAAACCCCACAGTAAGTCCATGTAGTTACTTAATATTACCGAGTCCTTAAATGTATATTTACAGTGTAACAAAAACACCTTAAAATAAAGTGTAACTGAAAAAAAACTTCTTAGTTGTTGCTGAGAATTCTGGGAGTTTGAGGGTCTGTGATTCCTGTGTTACATCATCGTGTGTTTGTGTGAAAGAGAGAGAGAGAGAGAGAGTTTAAAGGGGCAGCAGTGAGGACAGAAAGGAAACAAGCAAAATCTGAGAGGGCAGGTGACACGCTGTGATGAGTTCAGTCCAGAGCCGTTATTAGAGTAATGAGAACTACACAGGGGAAATATTGGCTTGGACCCAGACAGCTGAATGAGAGAGAGAGAGAGAGAGAGAGAGAGAGAGAGAGAGAGAGAGGAGAACTGAGGTGAGAGGTTACATAAGGAAACAAGACTGTCTGGACACAGATTTCATTCCATACTCTATTTAAAGGGCCATCTGGTGGCCACAATCTCAACCTCCTCTTCATGTCTGCTCCTCATTCCCTAACCTCATTCTTTCTTTCCTTATTTGTATTCCTACTGTATATCATATCTAAACACTCTTTACATGTACTAGCAATCCAAATCATCAAATACTTGCAACATCCCAGTGCAGTGACAGCCATTAAAACACAGCACACTCCTCAACCATATTTGATCAGTCATTAACTTCAGCCTCTGATGTGACACGCAGATATTATTTTAGGATGTGCTCCAAGACTCTTCTCCAGGTGGCTTTGTTTAGTACTGCCTTTTTTTTTCTTGATTTATTCTAGGCCAATTTAGTCACTTTACGTGGCTCAGAGAATTTGTTGATATAATTCTGTTTACATATGCATAACCACTGTTGACAAGACACACACGCTCTCATGTCTTTAATGGGATTTGCACTAGTATGATGTGATGTGTATGTGTAATTGGAAGCAAAGTGGGAAAACAAAGTGTTAGGTTTGAGAATCGGTGGCTAGAAGTTCAGCAAATGAACTGCCTCCTATTTATGCAGTTATGGATTACAGCAAGACGTGTAATTATACGCTTCTGTACAAGTTCTGCAGCCACAAAATGCATGTATGTTTTGCAGGAGGTTTCAAAATGCATCATCTGGTTTTATTAAAAAAAAAAAACAAAAACAAAAAAAACATCTCACTGCCTGAGAAAATATACTACAAAAACAATCGCTATGATAAATCTAATGGATATGTTCATCATTTTATAAAACCTCTTAAATATTACATGAATATTCCACATAATTCAGATACCTAGATATACACACACACATCCTCTTAGAGAAAAAAAAAATCTGCTAGAAAACAGAATCCTTCCTAAAGCAAGAGGACTGATAAACAAAACAAACAAACAAACAAACAAAAACAGTGTGGGTATGGTTGTAACCTAGCACTGCCAACTGTTTACTTTCCTGGAAGATCCATACTTGCTTCCAATGACAGGACTGAGCACGCATTAATGGAAAGTGCCACAGGGGAGAACAGAGGAAAAGATGGGAGGGGAGGACACAGGTTGCCAGTGAAGAATATCTTCCAGTACCTGACCTGACCTCTGTGAATGACCTCCCAACATGACTTACCTGGGAGGCTTCCTTTCGGATCAACCAGAGGACAGTAAATCTACGAATAAGAGCTTAAAACTGGCTCAGTGTCATGTACAGGAATTCTGGTCCCTGACAACTTTACAGCTGCACAGCTGAGGTGTGTATAGATCGTGATATAGATCCATTTCTTTTTCTGTATGTATGTATGTGTGTGTGTGTGTGTGTGTGTGTGTGTATACGTACACTCACACAATATAGATAGAGAAAATAATAATAAATATAACAAACATAATCAATTAAAACGTCATACCTAAATATGACAGTTTGAAATAAACCAATCAATTATTTGTCATTTCAAATCTTCTAGTTGATTACAAAAAAAAAATTGCAAGGTTTGATGACCAAATGCGTAAAAAATAAACATAAAATAGTACTGAAACAGCAAGAAATCTCAGCAAGTCAATCTATACTCATCCCATTACCACACTTGTACACTTTGCAAACTTCACTTGTGTTCAAACTTGCATATGTAACAGCACACACACACACACACACACTTCTGACAGTAAATGTGAGCCCTTTAATGATGAATGCATGGATAAAAGTGCTAACATCACAGAAAATGAAGCTGCAACTGCACAGACAACATCTTCAGACACAATTATAAGCTGTCTGTGTAAATTGTGATTAAGTACAACAGCCATGTCCACAATAACTCATGCACAGAAGCATCAAGTGGATAGATCGGTCCCTCACCTTGCAAGCAGCGCTGAAACTCCCAGCAGCTCAGTGTGTGTGTTCCTGTCCTGCTCCTCTCACTCTTACAAACTGACGCCTCTCATCCACAACTCAACGCATGGCTCTTATTACACTCATATGCAAGGAGAGGGCGAAAGAGAGAAGAGAAAGAACTAGTGAAGAGAGAGAGAACTTAGCCCAGCCCAGAAAGATAAGTGAAGCTGGCAAGACTTCCTCGAGCTTTTTTGGGTTACTCATTTCTACCTTCATTTCAGATGAATCCATTAATGATTTTTGCCTCTCGTCCAAAGCCTCAAACATCTAGTGCTTCCACCTCTCAATCTATCCGCTCTCTCTCTCTCTCTCTGGAGTAGCTTTCCTCTGCAGAGTTCTTCTGTGTCCAGCCTTCACTCTCCACTTCTGTACACACGTTCTCTCTCTCAGCAGCTGGAGAAGGGAAACACACCTGCCCGACTCTTATTAAAGGAGGTGATGACTCCCTATGAGGAGAACTTGCTGAAATCCTCTTCCTTTTTTCCTTTTCTTTTCACGAAAACTGATGACAGATTCTCATTAGCTTGTCCCAGGGAAAATTGTTCTCTGTGTATCACTGCTGTTCATCTTCCTTTCCTTTCTTTTGTTTCTTTTTGGATTTTTATCACATTTAATTTGGGATTGGAACAAAAATCAAACTAGATGTGAAGACCTAAATGATTACTTTCTTACAGATAAGCATCAAGAATCGAAAAAAAAAAAAAAAAAAAAACGTTTTAGCTGACATATCCAAGATTTGCACTTTCTACAAATCCATTTCATCCAGCTAAAACAATTCTCCAGTTGTCTATTTCAGTAAGCGGTATTTTCCGTAGTGTAATAAACAATTCTTTATGTCAACAAGTCATAAAATAAAGCATATGATCAACAAATGCACAATAGAATGTAAAACTAAAGCGGGTCAAGTACCGAACCATGGGGGACACCTTGATTTGGGAAGCATTTGATTTGTAATTCTGAATAGGGATTAACATTTTCTGCCTACTAGCTGTGAGGTAAACCAGGAGAGAGCTGTACCAGTGTTAAAAAATAACAAAATATAGCACCATTATACTACTAGGGCACCAGATTACAAGGTGATGAGGTTATTGAACCATCTCAAGTGTATACATGAAGCAAAACTCTTTCCAGGGTTTATGACCTGGCGGGAGAGATCAAGTACAGAGTACAGAAATTGAATGGGTCTAAGCCAGATTTCTTGAGAAATACAACTGTTTTTTTTCTTTAAATGTTTTACTGAAAGTGTTACAAAAGCAAGACGTTAAAAGTAATAACAGGCAATTACTAGACAGAAACAGTGCATTCGGGAAGAGATCTAATGTTCAGGAACTTTGTGCAAGAATGGATATAATTAAGTGTAAAATTCTGAGGAAAGGGTTATTTAAACTTTTTGGAGGCAGAGATAGCACAAAGAGGGGTCTGGGTGAGCCTACGACAGTATGACGCAAAAACTCTTTCCGGGTATAACAAGATGGGAGAGATCAGGTATTGCTCTATACAGCAATTCATTGAATGGGTCTAAGCCAGATTTCTTGAGAAATACAACTGTTTTTTTTCTTTAAATGTTTTACTGAAAGTGTTACAAAAGCAAGACGTTAAAAGTAATAACAGGCAATTACTAGACAGAAACAGTGCATTCGGGAAGAGATCTAATGTTCAGGAACTTTGTGCAAGAATGGATATAATTAAGTGTAAAATTCTGAGGAAAGGGTTATTTAAACTTTTTGGAGGCAGAGATAGCACAAAGAGGGGTCTGGGTGAGCCTACGACAGTATGACGCAAAAACTCTTTCCGGGTATAACAAGATGGGAGAGATCAGGTATTGCTCTATACAGCAATTCATTGAATGGGTCTAAGCCAGATGTCTTGAGAAATGCAGCTTTTTTTATCTTCTGAAAGTGTAATAAAAAAGAGGGTTTATCAAATGAAAAGTTGCTAGACAGAAACAGAGCCTTTGGGAAGATATCTTATCTGAAGGAACTTTGGGGTAAAGTTAGATACAATTAAAATTCTGAAGAAAGGAGTGTTTCAATTTTTCGGAGCAGTGGTAGCATTAACAGGGGTCAGGGTGAGCCTATGTAGTAAAAGCAGATGTTTCCTGCAGATGTTTAATCAGAGGTTGCTATTACTCATGATATTTCCATGGTAAATGAGTAGAGAATGAGAATTATTATAATAGGAGGCTGTCTGTTGAGAGAGTCAGAACTGGCATCTATACTGTAGCTGGAGATGGACAGCTGTTGCGATATGATTTTAGAGAATGGTGACTTACTGAGCAACTGTGCTGGATAGATGGTGAGCCGGATCCTTTGACAATATGTCAAATCAAAGTCCGGCTAATGATTAAGTCCAAGCAACCACACTGTAATGAACTGCTGTAAAAATGACAGCAATATTTTACAGCAGATGGCTGTATTCTTAATAATACGGCATTTTGCTGTAAACCACAATGCATTCTGGGGGCCGTGGCGGTTTGACTCAAAATTACAGGATATTATTGTAAATTTCAAGCATAAAGAGGCATTTTCAACAGTTGAGATTTTGGAGTGGTAAGTGACTTATTTAATTAAAAACAAAAAAATTGTTAATCAAAGAATACAGTAAAATTCTGTAAATTAAATTATAGTAATGGTACTGTAAAAAATTACAGTAACTGGCTGGCAACCCTGCTGCCCGAATTATACTGTGAAATTTACAAGTAATTTTTAACAGTGCAAGCGGAAGGTACATACACAAATTCAAAAGCAAAACAGTATGAAAACCAATGCTCACATAAATGGGTGTTTCTTCAACTGTCTTCAATGGGCACTTTTCTTCGGTACACTTTTTAGTCATTTCATTCGTCCACTAACAGCTATTTTTACAGCTATAATTTGTTTTGAATCAAGCGGAAATGAGGATGTCAAATGTGGAAATGAGACCGCAGTAAAAGTGTGAAATAATGTTCACACAACAACTATTGCAATGGTTTACCATTGTCTAATTCTTTGTTTAGACGATCACAGTTTAAATAATAATAATAATAATAATAATAACTCATATATCTATTATTGATACATCGCCTTTTCAATTAAACAGGACACTACTGGAAGCAAAGAGGGGGTGGGATCAGAAAGGACCATGAAGACTACTACTCAAGCAAGACACTTACTTGAAACTTGAGGGTTAACCCTAACTTCATGGGAAGAATAAATGTGTTGATTTGGATAAACGTTTGAGCTAAACTAGAAGTGGATGGGCTCATGCATTTGGGAGCAGGGCCAGAGGAGCAAGGCCAGCCGGTCATCATCCAGAGGTACACTCAGCTTCCTGGAACATGCATGTGTGATCCAGGTTCAGCAAGTGAGAGATGCAATGGTGGACTCATGGCAGCAGTGACTCGTGTGCAATAAGCTCCATATGTGGCTAAGCACTCGCTGCCAAAAGAGCTCCTGCTGGGATCTTGGACGAGGGACAATGAGGGACGGGACTACGATAATTGAAGTGTACACAGTCCCTTCATCAGACAATGTAGTGTTTAAAAGTGTTCATTTTTAGATCAATAGACAATAACAATAGACACTTTGAGTGATTTGAGGGTCTGGGTAATCCCAAAAAAAAAGCACATCATTTCCGCCTAGGTAAATATGCCTTTGGGAAATGTTGACTTGAATAAAAAGTTTCATACATTTAACTCAAGCTGAACTTGTCTCGGGAACAGGGGGTCTGTTTTTGATCTTGATTTCAATTTCTCTCTCTCTCTCTCTTTTTTTTTTTCCCAAAGTTAAATGCTTGATGTATTTTTCTTATTTCGTTCTTTCCAAAGTTTTGAACTTTGTGGAGTGTTAAAACATAAATGGATGAGATACTGTCAAATGGCAGGCACACGGCGCAGTTCTGGAAAACAAATTAACAAATGTTTTACAAATCCGAAGCCAGGTTTGTAAAACTCAATCATATGCAATTCTGCTTGGCTGCTAATAACAGATTTCTTATTCAAATCCGTATAATCCAGTTTTTAACATCCATTAGAAAGCCAGCTATTATCAGTCAGTTCTCTCACTGCGTACTCTCTCATTTCCACTTGCTATCTTGACTATTTTTGCGGGAATCAAAGTAGCAGTGATTGTTCAAGAAACAAAGCCATGACATAAACTAAAGCAGAACTTGCAATGGTTTTGGCCGTGAGACGGGCTTCATGATCACATAGTCACAGAATGTTAATAACAGGAATCTCGAATGCTTTCTCGAACGTCTTTGGAAAGTCCTCAATCACAATTCAACTTTATTCACACAAGAGAGTATGGGATTTTGGTTGAACATCCCAATGCATTTCAAGTTCGTGAAATATAGTATTACTTCTGTAACTTTTACTCACAATATTTCATCTTATCCAGTATTATCGTAAATGGGAAAATATCATTCGAAGTATAACAGAAAATTGAATATAAATATTGAAAATAACTTTACACAGAAATCTTTTCAGAGTGAAATCATGTTTGCACACACACACTGTTTCATTGGCTATAGTATAGAAATTACTACTTGTGACTCTAGACCTCAACTGTGCTTCCTTCCTGCAAAACTGAGTTGCCCATTCACAGCATGAGACTACAGACTGACAGGATACAGTTGAATTGGTTGAGGAGTAACGAAATACAAGTAACTTAGTGACGTATTTAAAATGCAAAATTTGAGTGACTGTATTTCATTTTAAATGGGTGGTAATCAGATTCCAGTTCCATCTGAAAAGTGTTTTAGATTACCAAAGTGATTACTTTGAGTTTTAAAGTCATTTAAACAGCGATTGGTGATTCTCTGACTCTGACCGTCTGAAAAAGACGAGTTCAGTTTCATGTTTTCACTGTTTTCATGTTTTGTGAGTCATTTTATAATTCACTCGTCACTGCGACTTTTTCTCACTATTTGTTTTTTCTTCTTACAATTGTGAGTTTGTGTTTCACAATTCTGACTTCTTTTTCTCAGAATTGTGAGATTTAAACTCACAATTGCAAGTTACAAAGTCAGAATTGGGAGAAATAAACTTGCAATACTGACTTTTTTCTTGCAATTGTGAATTTAGTGTGAGTTTATATTTCATAATTCTGACTTTTCTCAATATTGTGAGTTTATATCTCATAATTCTGACTTTTCTCAATATTGTCAGTTTATCTCTCATAATTCTGACTTTTCTCAATATTGTCAGTTTATATCTCATAATTCTGACTTTTCTCAATATTGTCAGTTTATATCTCATAATTCTGACTTTTCTCAATATTGTGAGTTTATATCTCATAATTTTGACTTTTCTCAATATTGTGAGTTTATATCTCATAATTCTGACTTTTCTCAATATTGTGAGTTTATATCTCATAATTTTGACTTTTCTCAATATTGTGAGTTTATATCTCATAATTCTGACTTTTCTCAATATTGTGAGTTTATATCTCATAATTTTGACTTTTCTCAATATTGTGAGTTTATATCTCATAATTTTGACTTTTCTCAATATTGTGAGTTTATATCTCATAATTCTGACTTTTCTCAATATTGTGAGTTTATATCTCATAATTCTGACTTTTCTCAATATTGTGAGTTTATATCTCATAATTCTGACTTTTCTCAATATTGTGAGTTTATATCTCATAATTCTGACTTTTCTCAATATTGTGAGTTTATATCTCATAATTCTGACTTTTCTCAATATTGTGAGTTTATATCTCATAATTTTGACTTTTCTCAATATTGTCAGTTTATCTCTCATAATTCTGACTTTTCTCAATATTGTGAGTTTATATCTCATAATTCTGACTTTTCTCAATATTGTGAGTTTATATCTCATAATTTTGACTTTTCTCAATATTGTCAGTTTATCTCTCATAATTCTGACTTTTCTCAATATTGTGAGTTTATATCTCATAATTCTGACTTTTCTCAATATTGTCAGTTTATCTCTCATAATTCTGACTTTTCTCAATATTGTGAGTTTATATCTCATAATTCTGACTTTTCTCAATATTGTCAGTTTATATCTCATAATTCTGACTTTTCTCAATATTGTCAGTTTATCTCTCATAATTCTGACTTTTCTCAATATTGTCAGTTTATCTCTCATAATTCTGACTTTTCTCAATATTGTGAGTTTATATCTCATAATTTTGACTTTTCTCAATATTGTGAGTTTATATCTCATAATTCTGACTTTTCTCAATATTGTGAGTTTATATCTCATAATTCTGACTTTTCTCAATATTGTGAGTTTATATCTCATAATTTTGACTTTTCTCAATATTGTGAGTTTATATCTCATAATTTTGACTTTTCTCAATATTGTGAGTTTATATCTCATAATTCTGACTTTTCTCAATATTGTGAGTTTATATCTCATAATTCTGACTTTTCTCAATATTGTGAGTTTATATCTCATAATTCTGACTTTTCTCAATATTGTGAGTTTATATCTCATAATTTTGACTTTTCTCAATATTGTGAGTTTATATCTCATAATTTTGACTTTTCTCAATATTGTGAGTTTATATCTCATAATTTTGACTTTTCTCAATATTGTGAGTTTATATCTCATAATTCTGACTTTTCTCAATATTGTGAGTTTATCTCTCATAATTCTGACTTTTCTCAATATTGTGAGTTTATATCTCATAATTTTGACTTTTCTCAATATTGTGAGTTTATATCTCATAATTCTGACTTTATAACTCACAATTGCAACTTTATATCACACAATTCTGAGGAAAAAAAAGTCAGAATTGTGAGATAAAAACTCTTTTTTTTTTCAAAACCCTTTTTTGTGTTTGTTTCACACTTATTAGTATTCCAAAGTATTCTAAAGTATTTAGATTAAGTTACTAAACTTGAGTAATGTAACGAAATACGTTACAAATGATATTTAAAGCATGTATTTTCTAATCTGGAGTGAAAAACATTTTAAAAGTAACCCACCCAGCCCTGGTGTTATAGTGTGAATAACCCTTTAACAAGTGTATATGCAGATCAGTATTAATTTTGACAGCAAATTTTGATTTAGTTTTAGTCAGACTTTTGACTAAAATGCAATTTAGTTTTAGTCAACTAAATGTCAAAATTTGAAGTCGATTAAATGTACTGTAGACTTACTGGACTAAAATGTAAAATTTCCAAACTATAGAGCTGTCTTTCGCGTCATCACGCTTTTTCAGATTTCAGATTCTCCCAGACGTTTACTTTTTTGAACGTGTGCATCTACCGTGCAGAACATCATTCTGGCTGAATCTCTTTCCAAATTCATCTCATTTTTATTCATTGATGAAAATGTCAGTAGATTTTCACCACAGTTTTGTCATTCAAAACTGGTTTTTATGTAGTTATCTCATTTTCGTCTGTGAAAAAATGTCGTTGACGCATCGTTTTTGTCATTATTTCATCAACGACATTTTTTGTCAAACGAAATTAACGCTGATGCAGATGTTGTCCAACAATCTGAACTCAAACGATAGTGTTACGGAAAAAGATTCTCTGCTCAGATGCATAAGGAACATGTGACAGATGAAGTCTGGTCTTCAGCTGTGATTGTGCAGCACTGTACTGTTTCACATAAGGACACTTGCCATAACGCAGCATTATTTATTGTGTGAATCCCTCCTCTGCTTGTGTTCATCAGTCAAACCTGTCACTTGTGGGAATGGACGTGATATGGCAGCATACGGAAAGATAGTCTTCTTTGGCCCTTAAATCCAGACTCAATGCTTGAACACCTCAAACTGCCTCAGGAGGTGGTTTAAGATGCATAAGACACAACTTCCTGAGTGGAATCATGTCAGCATACAGAAGTTTAAGAGCCCTACAAGACACAATAGACAGAGAAACCTAATTTCCATAAGGGATGGAGAGATATACACAGAGAGTAAGACAGATGGATAGATAGGTGGACAGAAAGATAGACATAAAAGAACAGAGACGGATAGATTGGGGCATTTCCTCCGAGTAGACAAGGGAGGCAGTGTCTCCTCAGAAAAACGAATGAGAAAATAATTCATATTACAAAAATGAAGCAACGCCTCCCCTTAGCCTATAGAGTTTTAACAGACTCCCTAAAGCGTGTAGTGGGTTTTGAGGGGGGTAATTGAGAATGAATGGGGGAAATTCACATGAGAGGAGGCACTGCCTCCATCACGCTATGATTATATACATGACTGGATATGATTGGTTTGTGCGATAAATCCCGACTCTTGTTTTCATGTGCGTACCTTGTTCGTGAATCAGTCTGAACGAACAAAGTGATTGTGTGAAAAAAGTAAGTAAACAACTCACCCACTTAGTTATCAGCACTTTATGTTCAATGGAAGGAAGGAGGCAGGAACCGGCAAAATAAATAAACAAACAATAAAACGAAATTAAAATGGCGGCAGTTCCTCACGGCGACTGCCGCCCACACAAACATAATAAAACACAACATAAAGTCCAGGCCTGGTCCTCTCTCGTCCTCCACTGTCGTCGCTCCTCTTTTATGCTTCCGGAGCTCCTCCGTGAGAGACACGAGACCGGTGTAGCGCGCAGGTGACGCTCATTATCACTCGCGTCACCGGCCTCGCGCCGTTCCCTCACGGCTCTCGCCCGCCCTGCTCGTCACTGTGAGCAATTAGCTTGGTGAAATTAAACATACATCTTTGTGTGTGTGAGCAGTGTTTGCTGAGCTTGATAACTGATGATATACAAAAATAAGTTGACTATTAAAGAGAACAGCTGAAATTCAGTTAACAAATAAAATATATTGTTTAAATCAATTATTTTCAATTGCATATTGTTTCAAAGCAGATTTACAGAAAATGCATGTAAACATTACAATTTAGAGTAATCTATTAATTTAAGGTAGAAAAAAATTGTATTGCCTTCAGTTATTAGTTTGTTATAAATGTAAAAATACTTAAAAACACTAACTTGAAAGTATACTTGGTTTAACCAATAGAACATTAATAACATTGTTAATGTAAAAATACAAAACAAAAGTCTATTTGGTTTCTTTATGTAGCATGTTTATTTAACCACGAACTGGGACATGATTTTAGTCATGGCCAAAATTGGTAAAAATGATCAAAGATGACTGTCGAAATGAATTGCATTGTTTATCCTTTTATTCATAAAATTAGCAAAAATCGAACCTTTCATTGCAGAAAAAGAATTGGAAGTGGGGGAGAACTGAAAATCACATTATGAAATAAATGTTTTTCTCCAAAACACATTGGCCACAACTATTGGCACCCCAAGAATTTTTTATGAGTAAAATATCTTTGAAGTATAATACCATTCATTTTTTTTAGCTCACCAGGGTGATCATGAACATTAAATTGTCCGGCCGTGACTTCCTGTTCCACAGGAGTATAAACATGAGGAAACACCAGGGTCAAATTCCAGTAATCACTCATCACAATGGGTAAAACCAAAGAATATAGTTCTGATGTGCAGCAAAATATTTTTGAGCTTCACAAAATAGAAAGTGGCAGTAATAAAATAGCTAAAGCGTTGAAAATACCAATTTCCAATATCAGGGATCAATAATTAAGAAGTTCCAATCAACTAAAGATGGAAGAGGACATGTGTCTATACTGTCCTAATGTCCTAATTGTTCACAGTGAGGAGGAGAGTTTGAGTGGCCAAAGACTCTCCAAAGATCACAGCCAGAGAATTGCAAAGATTAGTTGAGTCTTGAGTCCTAAACAAATGATCAAACAGCACCTTCATCCCCACCAGATGGATAAAAAGTACCCCATGCCTCTGGTTAAATATATTGCTGATTCTTTAATATTGTGGACCTACTTTTTTTGGACATCTTGTTCAGATACATGTCATCATGGGTTCTAGCAACAGACAATAAATCAAAGCCTGAGCTAGACATCCTGCAATAGGCAGTGGTTGGATCGCCCATCAGGACAATAAAACAAACATCAAAACCAACACAATGAGAGTCACTGAGCACAAAATGAAGCTTCTGCCATGACCGTCCGAGTCCTGACCTGAACCCTAGAGAAAACGAGTGGAGTGAACTAGAAGCACCACCATGGATCTGGGAATCTGAAGGATCTGGAGAGGTTCTGTATGAAGGAATGGTGTCTGATGTCATGTCAGGTGATCTCCAAACTCATCAGGCATTACAGGTGACTAGACCCAGAGCGGATATCTTGACAAAAGGAGGTTGCAAAAAGTATTTAAAGGGGGCCAATAATTTTAGCCAATGTGTTTTGGAAAAAAAACATTTATTTCATTAATGCACCAATTTTTTTTTCCTTCAATGAAAGGTTAGATTATTGCTAATTTTATGAATTAAAGTTTAAAAGGATAAACAATCATCTTTGATCACATTTACCAACGGTGCCAATATTTTTGGCCATGACTGTATATATATAGATAGATAGATAGACCCCTTGACATGACAGTTTACACCTAATCTGGGGTAAGTTGTGTCACAGGGCCGCTTTTGTCTGATAAACTATGAAGTCTATCTTTTCTAGTCTCGAGCAAAAACCACTCTTCCCTACTTAATGGAGGCAGTTTCAGTAGCGGCAGCGAGTTATAACCAATTCACGATGCGATTGCTGTGGTTGGTAATCAAAGCTGAGATGGTCGTTATTGTTTATTAAGGCCTTTGACTTATGGACTGTGGCTTCATATGGTGGGTTCCTGCACAGTTCAGCTCTCACAATCAGTCTTGTGCCCCCGGTACTCGACATCACCACAGATCCTAATTAAAAGCAGACAGAGGGCTGCATTGTCTGCTGTAGAAAACAGTGGCTCTAGCACACGATGTGAAGAGCGCGGTGGGACCTTTATACTGTTTATTGCCCTTTATAGAGCTAAATATCTGGACTTATTCTCTCTTACACACTGCTTTCTCTCTCTTGCCTGAAGAAGCATGTGTCGTCCATGTGCACGCACACACACACACACACACACACACACACCGTATACAGTCTGCTGTGCATTAGACAGGCAGATGGGACGGTTAGTCAGCCAGGTGGGTATTAAAGGTGTTTGTCGGGATGTCAGAGTGCATCAAAGCCCTGCACATTCCTGCAGTGCACATTAAACGGAGACAGAGCTTATCTTCACTTAGACTGGAAGAGAAGAAGGCTAGGAATCCGTCAGTGCAGAGAAAACGTCGACGCAAACATTTAGGGTTCTGGCAATACTAAAAGCATAATGAAAAGTGAAAGTTTAAAGATATTGTAGCATGAGAAATCAAATCCTTTGAAATTAACGTCCTATGAAAACATACTCAGAACTTCCTTCCTGGTAATAAACAACTAGGTCTGCAATTGTAAAAGTGGACAGAGAGAGATCTTTCCGTCAATCAACTCTACTTTCTGGCATAATTCAAATTTAAATATTGTTTAATCTCAATCTTGTTTTGTTTGCTCAGTGCATTCTGTTTCATTTTACAAAGCCAAATAAATGCTATATATACAGATATAAGTATATGCGCACCCCTTCATTTTTTTAAACTTTTTTTTTTGTTACTAAACTGCTTTTTTCACAATTAATTTGCCACACTCCATACACCATGATGAATTGACTTGAAATGTAGCTCAGGAGCATTCCGATTTTGCTGGTAGATGTTCCTACACTTCAAGTTTAATTCAATGGGCATGATTTGGAAAAGCATGCACCTCTCAAAAGGTCTAACAGCTGAAAGTCAGAGCAAAAACCAAGCTACGAGGTCAAAAGAACTGCCCGAAGAGCTCAGAGACAGGACTGTGTCGAGACAGAGACCTGGGGAAGAATACAAAACAATTTCAGCTGCATTGAAGGTTTACTTCATAATCCTTATCCTTAATGGAAGACGTTTGGAACGACCAGGACTCTTCCTAGAGCTGGCCTCCTGGCCAAACTGAGGATCGATAGAGAAGGGCTTTGGTTGGAGTGGAGACCAAGAAGCTCAGATGCGACCAACATGCTATCATGTTTTTTAATAGCACAATAACATCTACATCCTATATATAAGTATAAAATGTAAATATAGGATAGCCTATGAAGTAAAAGGCATAAAAAATACAAAATTAAAAAAAAAAAAAAACTGTTTATCATCATAACATGACAAACACTTGCCAAACAGGTGAACATTTCACAAATTATTTTGTTTAATTTCTTAGAAATGCACATTTGCCAGTAGCTTGATGTTCATTAAAATGAGAAAGATCTAAAAATTGTGATTTAGGGTAAAATGTGGTCTTATACAATTGATCTTATACATATTCCATTACTCACTTATTAATAAATGTCTGTATTAATAATATAATGAAATTAGATATGAATTTCCGCCACAATACCATGGTTACAGTTTGTGTTCAATCCATCAGCGATTGCAGATTAAAAAGCCTCCTCCTGGATTGTTGTTTGGTACAATTTTACGATTTACGAGAGTGGTTCACGGAGAGTCTCTGAGCTCATGCGCTGAACAATTAATCACAATCAACAGTTTTCATTCATTTTCACATTCCACTTTTATCGCAACATTTTTGCTCCCTTATCTCGCCCCAAGCCCTGTTAATTTCCGACCCCGGGTGATCAACATTTAATTAATGACACTTACTCTCCTCATTGTCTGACTGGCAAAAAGTTGGGTTAGTTACATTTTACACCCCTCCTGAAATTGACCATTCATCAGCCTATACGAATTTGCCAGCCAGGTTAAAAGAGATAATTCACCCAAAAATTATCCCAAGATTTACTCAGCCTCAAGCCAAATTCCCAACAGCTTACCTCAAATTCCCTACAGCTTACCTTTCACGTGGCTCAAAAGCACATTCACCCATGGTGAAAATCCTTTTTGAAGGTTTTCAAGGCGGCCACTCAATGATTTGGTCTTTGTTTTAACCATATTTTGTATTTTTTGTTCTTAAGCCGACGTGCATTGAAACGGCAACCTCCCAGCATGTTGTCATCTCCCACCCTGTTCTACCAGAGGGCACACATCATGGATTACATGGATTTGTTTTTTCTCAATTTTAGCCGTTAATTATAGCCATTCAACATTAAAATATAAAAATGTCAATACGTAAAAACGTTTAATTTAAGTGAACTTAAAACAATCTTCACAACTGTAAACAGTGCTTTGAGAATTTCAGGCCTAACTTGAATAATTTCTATATCTGTGCAGTTAATAAACACTGCATGTTTATTAATGCAGTGGATTGAATAAAGTGTGAGAGAGATCGTAATGTGGCGCTGGCACTGGGGCGGCATTCTGCGCGCATGTCCCGGGTGTTTGTTCACAGACAGCCGTTTCACAGGCGCGTGCCACTACAGATTTGAGTTCTGTTACGAGAAGTTGTAAGAAATAATTGAAGACACTTCTCCTTATACAGAACCTTTTTTGGCATATGGGTTCTCTCTCTCTCTCTCTATATATATATATATATATATACTTGAATGAATTGTAGTGTGATCATATACTGTAGTGCAGCCAAACGATGACAGACAAGATGGATGCTGCGTTAATTGCATTAAATATTTTTAATCCATTAAACTGATATATACGTTAAAGCATGCGATTGTTTTTTTTAGTTTTTTTAAATAATGCAGTTAACGCAGCATCCATCTTTTCTGTCATCCTTTGGCTGCACCACAGTATATGATCATGCTATAATTCATTCAAGTATATATATATATATATATATATATATAGAGAGAGAGAGAGAGAGAGAGAGAGAGAGAGAGAGAGCCCTTGTGCCAAATGTCTTCAATTATTTCTTACAACTTTCAAGATTTTTTGTCTATTATTTTTTTTTTTTTTTCACGACAGTACGTCAACAATGCTCATGAAAAACTGCATTAGAGCTGTTTTTATAGTAGTATTAACTTTATAAGTGGACTTCAATGAAGTGAAATCATAAAGTATTGCAAGAAAAAAACATATTGTCCCCAAATAAGTGGGACAATAGGACAGCAGGACTTCAGGTCACAGCCTAGGCCATATTTCAACTGTGCTGAAAAACAAAACAAAAGAAAAACAGAACTGACATGTCCACATTGTCATAGTGTTTATCCAAGTATCAAGTTTTATCTGAAACTTTATTGTGTTATCCTTGACGAATTGAGTGTATTCGCTACTTTTTTTTTGTCAAATAAGATATGAAATGATATGAAATGAAATGAAATATGACGTTAAATATTCAGCTTTATATTTGCAGGTTTCCCTGTAAGGGGCCCGTACTGTAAGTTTGACTGACAGGTGGAAGATTAGATCAGTGATTGGCTGAGAACAGCTCCATAGAGGGTTCTCCTAAGGGTCAATGTTTCAAATCACACCTGCTTCCCTTCCCTTCGTTGCTCTCGGCAAAAGCAAGCCAGTCCAGACAAGCAATAAATGAACCTGAATTGTTATGCACAGCCCTCTGTACATTCATAGAAAGCCTTTTTTTGAGATAGGCGAACACTTGATGTTATTTATATTTGGCTTTATACCTTTGGAAAAAAAAAAAAAAAAAAACGGTAGAGAAGAAAAAGAGTATTAAAAGGCATGATGGCAAAGAATTGCTTTGGTTCACGTTCAAAGAAACATTTTTCTGAAGAAACGCAGCAATGTTGGACATGCATGGCTGGCGTTTTTCAAGTTCAACAAGAGCTGACGCGGCTAACATGTCGACTAATAGCTTTGTCCTTGATGCATATCACGTTTTGAACTTTTTTATGCATGGGGTTGAGGGTGGAATGCCATGCATGAATCTTCATTCTCAACGTCATTTGTAGTATGCATCAGTTCGACGCAGGTACCACTTATGAGGTTATAGCATACTTATGTAATGTAGAACAACGTGCTTGAGATGCATTACGAATGCAAAGGTATTTGAATTTCATGTTTAAACCCGTTCTAGATGGGCCTTGACCTTTATGAGTCATATATTGGCAGTAAGCAAAAGGGCCAGAAAACAATTCGAAACATCTCATTTTTTTGCAGATGTAGGGATCGAGTTTCAAGCAGATTATGGGTATCATCTGTCCTGACCTTTTGGCAATGGGAAAAAGGAAACGGGCTGTCGTCGGCTAGTTCGGTTTGTTTGCAGCCTAAAATGAAAGCTGCGATAATGAAATTCAGATGCCATTGGAAAGCTAGGTGTGCTGGCACTGCCAGGATGCTGAGATGGCGCTTTGAGTCAGAGCAACACATATCTACTTACTGAATTATGCTTTCCACAGCCTGTTTGGGAAACCAGAGAGAAAAACCATCATCTGCATCTCAGTATGCCTCGGCATCCGACGCGACGAGAACAATAAAACGGAGACATGTGACCAATCTGCTTCCATTTAGAAGAGAGCATTTGGCCTGAAGATAAAGCACTCCCATATGACTTGTTCTCTTCTGCTTTAAAGTTATTAATTGGAAGCAAGTCAATTGATTGCGACGATCCAAACGCTGTTGGTCGCTGATGATAGAGCGAGTGAGGAGAGGAGGGAATCGCTGTGCTAAGGTCTGCTGACACCGAAACATTTTCAGAATTCTTCATACGAAAAACAAGCATTTTAAGTTACTGCACAAAACAAAGAGTTCTCACTGAGTCTGGAATATTTTGCAATTGGAGTTGTAACTCCATTCGTAAGAACGGGAAGGAGGAGGCGGGAACCGGCGAACATTCAACGTAATTTTAATAAACTCTAAATAAACAAATCAAAACGAAAGTAAAAGACACACAAATAAAATGAAACACAACATAAAGTCCAGGCCTGGTTCTCTCTCGTCCTTCACTGTCGTCGCTCCTCTTTTATGCTTCCGGAGCTCCTCCGTGAGAGACACGAGACCGGTGTAGCGCACAGGTGGCGCTCATTAACACTCGTGTCACCGGCCTCGCGCCGTTTCCTCACGGCTATACATATAATTATTAAGTACCATGAAATAACCATAAGCAATACATTTGTTACTGTATTTACTAATCTTCGTGAACGTTAGTTAATGAAAATACAGCTGTTCATTGTTTGTTCATGTTAGTTCACAGTGCATTAACTAAAGTGAACAAGATGTAAATGTTGAAATGAACATTAACAAAGATTAATAAATACTATGTAAGTGCAGTTCATGATTAGTTAATGTCAAGTGTTACTAATATTTTAAATATAAAGTTAGGTTATCAACAAGATTCAGTCAAAATGGATGTCATTTGAAAGCTCAGAGCCTGAAATTTACAATAGATGTAGCTTCGAATAACTCCGAAGTATTGCTGAGTTATTTGCTGATAAATAATTTATACTATTTCAATGCGTCAAAAACATCGTACAGCTCAGATAGTCATATGTCTTATTAAAGGTCTCACAGTGTAGATTAGAACAAGCAAATGACACAGCAATATGTACAGCCGATTCTCATGAATAAATTAACAAAATCTACATAATGCATATTCGTCATGGAGTTACGGCACATAAAACTCCATGGTTCTAACTAAAAAAAAGTAGATTTCAAGTGGCATTTTCGCTCATAACTTCATGAAACATGCACAGGTCGTAGAAAATGGCAGACTCTGACAATTAAAATTAGCCCAAAATCAACATAATCCATTGCATTGATCACAACATATAAAATTTAATCCAGATGCAGCTCACATGGAGGAGAGCTTCACAACAACAACAACAACAACAACAACAACAACAACAAAATTCCTTCCTGAATTATTGCATGTCAAATAAGACATTTAAAATTATAATGAAAACTTACATATCAGCAGTTTCTCAGCATGAGAATGTCCGATTGTAATGTAGTTTATATTTTCTAAAAATGTGTGTTCTATCAAACTATACCTACATTTTGACTCTCCTTGCATTAGATTTGGAGTTATGAGGCTTTACCTTCATGCCATATGCCAATCAACTCTAAACAACTATAAAAATGCCTTCAGGTCTTAAAGGGTTAATTATATTGTTTAAAATGCCAAATAGGAATGCAGTCAAACAATTAACTCTGTCATTCAAACGTTTTCAGAGAATTTCAAATTACAAAACTGCAATGCGCAATAGTTTGGCCGCTAGAGTGATTGTTCTCGCTGTGAACGGGCCTTCAAACTTAATCTGAAAATACCTTTAAAATTTTAATTAGGATGTGTCCTCCACAAAATACAAGAAAAAACAATATATTTTCCAGCTCTATAGACCCTGGAGCCCCTTAGAAACCCACTGCACTCAGAACTAGAATATAATTTTGGTGAATACACTGGGTATTATATTGGTAAAGTGCAAGCAATTCTATAGGAATAGCGAAGGAGTGGGACAGATTTGGACAGTGGAGACAGTGCTCCTAAATGTGGATCCTGCCACATAGATACCCTGGCCACATAGAGACAGAGAATGGACCACAGACCACAGAAACATACAATTATCCCAAACAAGGAGGACTGGCCAAGCTCTTCCCACTGCAATGTGTGCTGTTGTTGTCCATACATGAGCATGAGCACAAACACACACACACACACACACACACACACACACTGAACATACAAGAGCAGCCACTTGACTTGAGCTCTAAATCATCACCTCTATAAATGCCTTTCATAACTATAAACAAACAGCGACCACAGTTATCATACAAAAGTAAACAAAATTGTAAAAAAAAAAAAAAAAAAAAAAAAAAAAAAACTGTTAATGCATTATTCTGTAATTAATCACAATGAATGTATCACATCAAAATAATAAGACATTTAATTAAGTTTTAAGTGTGATGCATATGAGTTTGGGAGAAAAAGTAATTCGGTTCATATATATATATATATATATATATATATATAAAATTGAAAACATAATATATGCATTTAATTACAAAATAAAAAATAAAAAATAAAAATTTAAAAGAATGATAATAATAATAATAATTAAATTAAAAATGTAAAACATATTATTAGCTTCTCAATATTCATCAAGCATTTTCCTTAAAATATTAACAACAACAAATTATCATTGATTAACTATTATTATTATTATTATTATTATTATTATTATATTGCATAAACACAGCATAAGCATAAACTTGACTATATCAAATAAAATATCAAAAACAATTAATAATTATTAATAATGTAACGCATTAAGTTATGTCTATTTACTTTGTTATTCTTAAAGCATGATAATAATTAGCAGCATTGTATCACTTGCACATATTTATTTATTTTTTTTCTTGCTGTCTGTGGCCCTATCAGAAAAATACGTACGCAATATCCCTCCAACAACTTAACTTAACATCTCCTGCAGCAGACATGCACAAACTCTCAGTTTTCTGGTCGTCAGCCTGCAAGCATATGTAGTCATTCCTGACATACCTGCAGCGGGAACTGAGTGCCTCTCACCTTTGTGGTGCGAGTTTGCGCTTCGGCATGACATACTGTGTGCTTAGATGCTGAGGATTACCGAGATATGTTTCATCAGCCCTGGATGACGTCCAGTATTATCTGCCACAGCTGCTTTTTTCACAAGGGCTCGCTCAGAGAGAAGGGGAGTTAAGTGATCAAAGACGAGAGAGAGACTGTTTTTTTTGTTTTTTTGTTTTTTATCGAGGCCCACGTGTTTCAAATAAGAGCGTCTGCCTGCAAGCTGGACACGAGCACATTAGCCGAGGACGCCAAATAAGTTCCATCACACTCTCCTTTCGTTATATTTACATCCATCAATGTACGGTTTTGTCTTTATTTCAACACATTGTATCAGTGCTGTATTACCGTGTCATGGGTCGGTGTGCTTTTTTTTGTTACATTATTGTTACAGCATGGAAGTATCATGTATTTGTCTGAGAAGTTGAAAATAAAATAAATCAGGGCTTTGATAGTTTACTAAAACCATTAAAAAGTACTTAAAAGTAATAATAATAATAATAAAACTTTATCACGGGAGTGAATAGTCACCAAGATTTGGAAGACCAAAAAAATGCATCCATCCATCATAAAAGTAATCCAGGCGACTTCAGGGGGTTAATAAACGCCTAAATATGCCTAAAAAAACACCTTTAGCTTATCGTGTAAATATACACTAGGGTAAGCGAACTGAAAACAGATCATTCTCTAGCTGAAAGGATCCATCAAAGCTAAATAATACATACTACCTCGCGAGTGACAGACATAATCGGGTCACTGTCAGTAATTCCACTGATCTAATATTGGTTTCCTTAGTTCTGCATGAATACCTGTATGAAACAGCGTGTCTGAAATAAATGAATTTTCCGTTGACGTTCTTCCTGTGGAATAATACAGAGTCATGTTTCAGGTGCCGCAAAAAAGCAGTGCTTTAGATGGATCTCCTCCTCCTTCCATGGAGAGCTAATGACACAATCTATCTGTCAGTGGATGCAATAACAGTAGGCTGTCACTCAATACCAGCGTCCCGCCCCCATCCATGCCCCTCCACTCACCCTGGAGCCTTCTGGAGCTGTCAATAACCTTTCAGGAGGAGAGGAGGGGAAAGATTCTAGGAGGTGAAAGACAAATATCTCACTCAGTATGACACTGAGTGGTGGGTTTCCCCTCATCTACTGCAGATTAAACCTCACGACGGCATGTATAATGGAACCGCAGCAGTTCAGAAAACGGCCCGGAGGCTGTTTATGTTAGACTGGAACGGGGAACGTTAAAGTTCTGCAACTTCAACATGGCTGTGCGTCTGTCAAGCACTTAGGCTAGGATTTTTTCCCCCCTTTTTTTTTGAGTGGTCACGGAGTTTATTGTCTGCAAATGATCCAAAATCCAATGGAAAAATATATATTTATATAACTAATAATAATATAATCATTGAAGCTGAACACTGAATGAACTAAAAGCTACACTTGTTGGTCTAACTTAATTCAATTATGACACCTATTTCCGCGCATTTGAACTGATTAATTTGACCCTAAACTAGGTTAATTGTACTGATGAGTAAAATTCATCCTAATTCAATGCATCGCACCAATTTCACGAATTTGACGTATTCTGTGAATGTTTCCTGAACGTGATTCACTCTTGTTGAATCTGTGCTTTTAATAAAATGGCCTGTGCAACACTTGCTTGCATGCTAGGCGTAACGTTTGTTGCGAATCAAGCAATGATTAAGTAATGAATTACTCATCACTGCCATTAGCAGAATTATATCTTATTGAATGCAACATAGATTCAATTTCACTTCCCCCCCAAAACTATGAACAGAACAGAAACTTTTAAATATCAACATAATAGAGCAGTAAACATTAAAAAGTATCTCCATTTTCTCATCTCGCTAAAAAAATAACATTTCATTTGAACATTTACTCTCCCAGTTCAGCCGCTTTGCAAAGCATGACGGGAAGTGAAAGTCCTGTTTGATTGAGTCCTGGTTGGGTTTACTTGAAATCATCAAGTTAAGTCCGAAATGAATCGTTTCAAGTCAGTTTGACATGAAGCAATCACGTTTGAACCAGACACCGAATACAATTGTGTTGAATCGAAATGAGTTGTTTAAATAAACTTCCTGAACCATTTGAGAATATCAGCACAAAAACTCTTTTGCATCATATCTAGTCATTGACACTAAAAAACAACAGCTCGACAATCACGGCTCAATTTTAAGTGAAGACTTCTCTCAAATCCCATCCCAGCACTTCAAGTTACAATCATTTAACCTCTAACCCTTGTTTAAAGAGTTCTCAGACTGTCAACATGAATATACACGCTCCCTCAGCCTCTTCACCTCCCCCCCAAAACAACACACATTTCATTTTGTTCCCAAGCCACAAGAGTGCGTGAATGATGTGCCCGGCAGAAAGCCTGTTTTCTCAAGTTTGATGCTGATGTCCTGCTTTGAAGCCTGTTTTCTCATAGACAAGTCAGCGACACCCTAACTAGACATGACATATTTTGTGCCGAAATAAGGTCCCCAACAGGGCACGGATTATTAATAGACATTTTTCACTCCAGCCAGTGCATTCCTCAAATACAAAGCTTCACTTTGAAGACGAGATGGATTGCAGCCGATGACTTAACATATCTGACATGTGGGAGACACATTGTGCTTCAGAGGAGCGTGAAGATGTGAATACAATTATTTGATTCTACGTGATTTCAGAAGTGTCTCTGCACACATTAAATGACACAACAAAAAGGTCCTTTTTGCTGACAGGGATGCGTGTGATGTTAATACATAGTAATAATGCTGTAATAATACAGTAATAACAGTCCTGTCACTGACGTCGCTGTCAGTCCGTCAGCAGAGTTTCTGTTAGTTACGCATTCCAGCTTAACCTTTGGCCTCGCTCTTTGATGAACTTACGAGGGTGTGTTCACCGTATCTCTCAACTAGTCTTTATTAAGAACTATGGAGACATTTGTACCCCAAGGCTTTTAAGAGAAAAAGAGTCCCCTATTTGAGGCTTACTCAACCCGAATGGAAGTTTCTAACAATGACAACATTAAATTGAACACTAAATAAAGTTCGACTATAAAAAAAATAAAAATAAAAACATGGCTTTGTCCTACGCCATATGGACAATTAGGAGTACCATTTCAAAGTAAAATGAAGGAATTACTTATCAATTTATTCATTTTAAAGCTGACCGATAAACAAATACTTTTTATTTAATGTTTGCAATGCAACTGAATTTATAGTTGTTACATTTAACTATTAAAACATGAATTAAATGTATCGTTTGTTAATTAAAAACATTAATGTATTGTTACATTTAACTAAGCTTTTAAGCATGAATTAAATAATCAATTTTAAATGTCTATTTATTTGTCGAGTGAGTCATTATTATTTGTACTGTTACATTGGCCTAGACCTATTTTCATTGTTTTAGGGTTAGGGTTAAATTGGTAATTTACTACTTGATTATACTTTTAAGTGGCACACGTAGTTCTTCATGCAGCCAAATTCCTTCTGAAGCAAAAAACAACAACACAAAAATCCACTAATGACCGTTACGATGAGCTACGTACACATTTCGTGGCAGGAGCTAGAAGGGTTAATTCCTACAGTGGCTGCAATCTGCGTCATAACATGAGATCCTTTGAACTTGCCATGGCCGGAACAAAATATGTAAATAAATGTAAAACACATAATCTTTATTTATCAAACCAATGCCAGACAGATGGATCGGCCCACCTGGGAATCCTGCCGGCTCTCCAGATGTCCAGTCCGCTTCGATCTGCAGGCCAGATCCGAATAAAAGGACCATGAGCGTCTCCTTAAACACAGAAAACAGAACCTAAATTAATATTTTTCTCCATTAATCAGTCAGACATGATAACAGATTGTCACTCTGATCTGTAAATCCTCATTAGTGTCCTTCAAATACTCTATAGACTCTCACTTCCACTGTCGGCCAAAACTGTTCTTTATGCATAACTGTCCATTCTGTGCCGATCTGGCCAAGATATGGTTTCATTTTCCATTCTGGGGTTGATAACTGAGCTCTTTGGATTTGGATAATACATTGCAAATGCATACGTTGTTGCCTTGGAAATGCAAGAGTTTACAGATGATATGAGATGATCAGATATTTCTCTTAAGTTTATCATTAAAAGTTCTCATTCATTTTACCATTGTGTTTATGTCGCTCAAATAGCTTGCTTGGCCACCTACAGAGAAACTGCTGGCCGGGAAATAGACAATTGACCAATCGTGAGGGGCGACAACAATTCAAGGATACTACCCGCAGTGTTCAACAAAATTAGATAAGCGTGCAGACAATTCTGGATTGAGATATAAATATAACTGGAAACGTTCCGTACTGTTCTTAGGACAATTCAGCCGGGTGGAAAAACAAGCAAGTTTGGCACCAAAGACCTTTGGTCATGAGAAATGTGTGAATCAATGATTTTTGATATCTGAGTTTTGAGACCCCATCGAAAGGCAGCATGTTTGAATTGAAATCTACAGCAGAACACAAAATTCAACTTTCAGCCTGTCCTCACACAACGCCACAACTAATGCAAAAGTCATACAGACCTCAATTTAAATAATTATGTCTTTATTTGTCTTCACTGGAAAAAACGGCTTGAAGGTTCTTAAATGTTCTTATTTGTTCTACTATCAAAAACAGCATCAGACAGATATAGAACGACACGACGGTGAATAAATAACGATATTGCGAAACATTTCCTTTAAGGTATACGCTACTGAATGACACTTTAATCTTCATTAGATTGATTTTTAGACCGAACTTTTACAACATCGTCAAGCGCTCGTTACGTGACGTGTTCCAAGAACGCACGAAGATGAGGGATAACAGAATGTCTCTTTTAATGACAAAACCAGGAATAAACGAACACCAACACGTCATTACATGAACGATAACGGACCAGGAGTGAGGGAACCAACACGGTCTCACCTTTATTCGTCTCATTCGTTCGGTCGTTTTCCCTTCACGTCAATACTCCGACGTTTAGGGTACCCCTCTTCGTCAATAAGCCAATGTTTAGAGTTACCCCTCTTCGTCAATAAGCCGACGTTTAGGGTCTTCCATTTAGGGTTACCCCTCTTCGTCAATAAGCCGACGTTTAGGGTTACCCCTCTTCGTCAATAAGCCGACGTTTAGGGTCTCCCGTTTGGGGTACCCCTCTTTGTCAATAAGCCGACGTTTAGGGTTACCCCTTTTCGTCAATAAGCCGACGTTTAGGGTCTTCCATTTAGGGTTACCCCTCTTCGTCAATAAGCCGACGTTTAGGGTCTCCCGTTTGGGGTACCCCTCTTCGTCAATAAGCCGACGTTTAGGGTCTCCCGTTTGGGGTACCCCTCTTCGTCAAATAAGCCGACGTTTAGGGTTACCCCTTTTCGTCAATAAGCCGACGTTTAGGGTCTTCCATTTAGGGTTACCCCTCTTCGTCAATAAGCCGACGTTTAGGGTCTCTCGTTTGGGGTACCCCTCTTTGTCAATAAGCCGATGTTTAGGGTCTTCCATTTAGGGTTACCCCTCTTCGTCAATAAGCCGATGTTTAGGGTCTCTCGTTTGGGGTACCCCTCTTTGTCAATAAGCCGATGTTTAGGGTCTTCCATTTAGGGTTACCCCTCTTCGTCAATAAGCCGATGTTTAGGGTCTCTCGTTTGGGGTACCCCTCTTTGTCAATAAGCCGATGTTTAGGGTCTTCTGTTTAGGGTTACCCCTCTTCATCAATAAGCCGACGTTTAGGGTCTTCCGTTTAGGGTACCCTTCTTTGTTAATAAGCCGACGTTTAGGGTCTTCCGTTTAGGGTTACCCCTCTTCGTCAATAAGCCGATGTTTAGGGTCTTTCGTTTAGGGTTACCCCTCTTTGTCAATAAGCCGATGTTTAGGGTCTTCTGTTTAGGGTTACCCCTCTTCGTCAATAAGCCGACGTTTAGGGTCTTCCGTTTAGGGTACCCTTCTTTGTTAATAAGCCGACGTTTAGGGTCTTCCGTTTAGGGTTACCCCTCTTCGTCAATAAGCCGATGTTTAGGGTCTTCCGTTTAGTGTTACCCCTCTTCGTCAATAAGCCGACGTTTAGGGTCTTCCGTTTAGGGTTACCCCTCTTTGTCAATAAGCCGATGTTTAGGGTCTTCTGTTTAGGGTTACCCCTCTTCGTCAATAAGCCGACGTTTAGGGTCTTCCGTTTAGGGTACCCTTCTTTGTTAATAAGCCGACGTTTAGGGTCTTCCGTTTAGGGTTACCCCTCTTCGTCAATAAGCCGACGTTTAGGGTCTTCCAATATATTTGAATGCAAATGATTGTGACAGTCCATGGGACGAGGCACGCTACTGCAAAATACACATTTGCAGCACAAAATCAATCGCCTGAAGCAATACTTTCCAGGAAAACAGCTGGATGCCTAAACCCCTTTCGTCAAAATCCAAAGTTGAGGGATTTGCATTCAAATCTATCGGAAGACCCTAAACGTCGGCTTATTGACAAAGAGGGAAAATGACTGAACTGCAGCATGTGACGAATAGGAGTGAGACCGTGTTGGGGAAACACAGGGTATATAAGCAGACACTAACGACAGGGACACAGGTGAAAGACATTACTACAAACAAGACACAGCTGATGACTAATGATGATACAATGACTAAAACTCAACACAGGGAACACGTGACTGAAGACAGGACTGGGGAAACAGATGGACAGAACATGAAACTCTCACAGTGCTATATAAATGAATGTGACTTTGAATCTCTGAGAAGACTATAGACAAAAAATTACGGGAACTATTTCTAGACATATCTAGATGACATGGCCTTTAAAATTGATATTTGTAGCTGTAACCTTCTTTTAGCTATTGTAAAAAAAAATGAGTTCGACGGTGACTGCTTAAAATGTCTTCATCAATTTAATATCTGCTTTATGAGCAAGCTGTTGCACATTACAAAAGACTATGTATCTATCTCATTCATTCATCAATGTGATATGAATTCATTAGTAAAATTTGAAACCATATGTTATGCATTATGAGGCCAATGTTTGTCTTTTGCGCCATAATGTTTTGAAACAGTAGAATGTCCTTTCTGGCTCTGAAGTTTTTCAAAGTCCTTCTGTGGCTTCCAAACCCCATGTCTCTGGCCTATACTCACACTCTATTTATGCAAGAAAATGAAGTTGAACACTTGGCCCCTCCTAAATCTGTAAACTACAATTAAGCTAAATTCCAAGTTTATTTCCAAACGCCGTCCTTGTTCCAGGCCATGTGAGAGGCTCGAGTCTAAAATTATAACACTTTGGGTCAGGCAGGCTTTAGGTCAGCCAATTCCACTATCATCTTTCCTTCTACGTCTGTCCCCGAGCATGAGAAGTGGTTAAACATATTTGTGTCATTTGTATGGGCAGATGCTTTCAAGAACTTGATTTAAAATATGTATATACAGATGATGTGATTACGTCTGGTGTCAACCCATGTCAATCCCAATTCTTTTATCAGTATGTGTTCGGTTTTGATTGACAGGCATGTAATTGGAAATCAGTGTCGCCATTTCATTTTACAGTCTTTCTTACAGCGACCCATAGTCAAAAAGGAGAAAACAAAATTTACATCTGACAGGGGAGGAAAAGAGTGTGAGGCCTATATTATGCCTTCATCGCTGTGGTTGGAGAGGACAGTTGTGTAAAGACTTTCACACTGTCTGACTCAGTGACTTAAATATATATGTGTGTGTGTGTACATAAGGCGAGTGCCGTTGGTAATCACAGCGTGCTTATATACAGCCATACCGCACGGCTACTTGTGTGATATTGCGTTTATACAACAGTTTGACGACATGAGTTTGTTAATAAATAAGAAATAACAACATGGTGTCTTTGTTTCCTTTGGCTTGCTTGGTCGGGGACACTTGATATTCATCAGTGTTTTTGGTGTCGTTGTGTGTGAACTGAGCTGAGCCGGACGATTACGTCACTGTTTTCTCCAGTGCTGATATACATACATTAACTAGACGAATAACTATTGATCTTTGCATTGGAATGAATCAATAATATATAGAATAAGCTGCACAATGACACCATTTTCTTTCTGTGCAGCCAAAATTATACTGTAAAGCTGCTTTGACACAATTTGCATTGTAAAAAGCGCCATATAAATAAAGGTGACTTGACTTGACTTTAAAAACCTCTTTTGTGCTAAACTACTTCCTTCTGCCACGGATTCAAATCTCAAGTAGACAGTTTGACCAATTCTCCGTCACTAATTATATAGCGCCACTTTAGAGCAAGTAACGAAGGAATGTTGAGTCCCTCCATTGAAACTGTATTTTGTACAGTATCAAATCAGTTTGAATGTTCGCTGAGGAAATCGATCTTTGTTGTTTGTCCTTTTCACAGTTAAGGTAATTTTCCATAACTAAAACATCATCCTTTTAAAAAGTTCAATTTAAAAGTCTCTTGCGACTGACTCGTTGAAGGAGTCTCACTCACTCAAGTTTTACCACCATCAAATGGCGTATTAATGTAACTTTCACTCAATCCATAGAGTATTACGCACTAACGGACCCTTTCGCAATACCAAAAACAATATATTTATATAAAATAACATTTATTGAACGACAATATTTAAATTGACAGCAATGACCATTATAAATGACAGTAGGAAATAAATACAATTGTACAATTCAGTCAAATGTACAAAAGCAGTGCTCTACAGCAGTGTTATTAATTACATAATTACCAAATGCCAAAAATATAAATAAATAAAATAAAATAAATGTTACTCAATTAAGAATATATCATCAGTGTCAGACGGAAACGTCTCTCTCTATATTTTTTTTAAATTTATTTTTTTTAAATCAATGGTATTGGTCAGCCTTTACGCCTGTATGTGGGTTTTACAAATATTTAATGAATGAAAAGAGCTTGTGACTAAACCTCTTAACTCCATTGGATCCTCAAACTGTCAGTAAAGAATCTAAAGCGAAAAAAATCTCGTTTC